>JAPKLW010002648.1:43334-73410 GCA_026898455.1 Plectranthus barbatus
TTAATGCATGAAATTTCAAGGATTTCCTTTAAGACCGAATACTCGTAAAAGAATGGAGAGTTTTATTCAGGATCATCTAAAAGCTAACCCCCTCACATTTATCCTTTCTCGCTATTTATAAACATTCGTAATCTATTACAAGTATTAGGATGAGAATGCGGAGCTGATCACTATTTTCTATTTACAACGTTCATTGCGTAATTTCAGCCTTTTGATGATCTTCTCCTTGATTCTTGCCCCGATGTTTGCCTTTACTTCATCTTTCCATCTTTGGTTTGTTCTAACTCTTTGGAGCTCGAGTTGCCTTGTGTTTGAGAGGGTTGAGACCGTCTCGACTCTACCATGATTGGTGTGGTCGACTCGCTAACATCCACCCTTGTCGATATTTGAGTTAAAAGATAGGCATCCGAATTATTGGGCACAACAACATACTCAAAGCATAACTAAGCCATTACAGAGTATACAGTCTGTCTATCTAGTCTGCTGTCTCTTTAACCACTACCAGTGGTCGGCATCCACCTCAAACCCAGCTCACGAATATGTCTTTCGTAAACTTTCTGCAGCAAACTCTTTGTAAACGAATCAGCAAGATTGTCAGCAGTGTCAATCTTCTTAATCAGCACATCGCCCCTCTATACGATTTCTCGTATGATATGGTACTTTCTCTCTATATGTTTGCTTGCCCTGTGAGACCGCGGTTCCTTTGAGTTAGCCACTGCACCAGAGTTATCACAATAAATTGTGATGCTCCTCGGCAAACTCAGAATCACGCCCAACTCTAAAAGGTAGTTCCGGAGCCACACCCCCTCTTTCGAGGCGTCGGAGGCGGCGACATATTGGTAAGTTTGCATAACTCATCATTGATCTTACCATCTCTAGAAGAGTCATATTTCTTCTTTCAGCCACACCGTTTTGCTGGGGAGTACCCGGTGCAGTCCATTGGGATGTAATCCCATTTTCTGACAAATATTGCAAGAACTCGTTACCGAGATATTCGCCACCGCGGTCGGATCGCAGCGACTTGATAGTTTTCCCGACCTTCTTTTCTACCTCAGCCTTGAACTCTTTGAATTTCTCAAAGCATTCAGACTTGTAGCGAAGCAGGTAAACATATCTGTACCTTGAGTAGTCGTCAATGAAAGTGACGAAATACTCGTACCCTCCACGAGCCTGCGTGGACATCGGTCCACATAAGTCAGAATGGATCAATTCCAACACTTCCTCTGCTCGAGACTGACTAGCCTTGAAAGGCCTAGTTGACATCTTGCCCTCGATGCAGGATTTGCAGACTTGATAAGGTACAGCCCGGACTAGGTCCAATGTACCGTCATCTGCAAGTCTCTGAATCCGCTTCACGCTGATGTGACCCAGTCTCAAGTGCCAGAGATATGTAAGATCCTCATCAGAAGAAGTAAGTTTTCTCTTCCTAGGATTATTAATTACAGATGAATTACATGCAATATAAAGGACATATTTGATCGAAGTAATATAAAGAGTATGAATCAACATTACATAATGAATGACATTGTTATCGTCAATGATTGAAATCACAAATAACAAACATCCATAGAAAGTTGATAAAATTTGTCCTGCCGATAAACCACGGCCCACAAATAAACTCTCAAATGTACTTTATTCATCAAAACATAAAGAAAAGAAAACTCCATGAAGCTCCGTCATAAAACGTTGCCTTCATCCAGTTTGGTATCTTCTTGCCATCACCCCCCAGCCTTGTCGGCATGGTCCCCTGCAAAGTACAACAACATGATCAACAAGTCAGTGCTTACAGCTCTAGAAGAGCAACAACTAACTCTAATCATGCTTGCAGTTATACATGCAAAATGGCATACCTTGTCTAGCTTTGTTGGCTTGAAAATCTTTCCTCCAATGTCCTTTCTTACCACATCTGAAGCACCTGTCCCTTTCAGTCGCCACCTTAGGCTTTTTCCCAGCCCCACCATCCTTTACAGGTGTCTTCTTGGCCCATTTCTTAATCTCTTTCTTCCGCTTCATACTTTTCGGTACAACAGAGAGATTACCAGAAGTGGCCAAGGCAACCTTCTGAGGGTTCATGACCGATTCAGCTGCCATCAAGTCATTGAGTAACTCGTTAAGAGTATACTCTTTCTTGTTCATGACAACATTCAGTCTAAAACTCTCAAAGGACTTGGGTAGAGAGTTCAGTATGATATCGACCTTAGCCTCAGCGTCGATACCTCCACCATGCATTGTCAGTTCATCCATGAGGTGAGTCATGGTAACTACGTGCTCTCTCACTGAGGTGCCATCAGTCATTTTCTTACTCACGATTTCTTTCATGAGATTGAACCTGACAGCTCTATCAGTTTCCCCATAGGTCGTCGTTAGACTTAACATGATGTCTAGGCATCCCTATGGTGCTGATGTTGCTGCTGCAAGACATTCGACATAGTGGTCATCATATAGCACTTGACTACATTGTTCGATTTCTCCCACTTGTTATAATAGTCTATTTCCTCTTGAGAGGACTCAGCAGTTGGCACCATGGGACGAAGTACTTGCAGAACAAACATATGTTCTTCTGCAATCAGGAGGTATTCAAGATTGCGTTTCCATTCCAGGAAGTTTGGACCAGTTAGAGTGTTTTGTGCGAGAATGTTGATCACATTAGACATAGACATATCTGAAACAATAAAAAATCTTAAGTAAGAACATACATGTTGAACTTCGAAAACAAATGCATTGAAAACCTTTTAATAAATCAAATACAATTGTTTTCCACTAATTGCCTACACTCGTAGACGTTTACGATGTCACCCTCAACCAGAACTGCGGGTTTTAAGCCCCAATCCATTTAATTTCACTACCATGTCAGGATGCTTTTGACACTAGAAATTAATAATTAGTGAAAACCTTAGACCAAGCCATCTCTCAAGAACAGGGAAGCAATTCTTGCATTATATTCTAAGATGATTCTAAGCAATTAACCACAAATTTAACTCCGGCCAAAAGAGACAGTTTAGCATGGCACGTAACCATACCGCACAGCCCTTAAAGCTTTTGTTATCTATAATTTAAATCAATCCTAGAATACTTGTGAAAGAGGTCTACGCAAGCTACACTCGTAGACGTTTACGCAAAGCCCTCCCACAATTCACATGATTTAAATTGTTTGTCTAGAAATCCCAACACCCGTACCCATGCACCTCCGGGAACTAGCAAGCTACACTCGTAGACGTTTACTAGAACGAGAGATACACTCACAGCCTAGGACCGCTTTGTGGAGGCCTATTGATTTTAATTAAAAAATCTACTTAGTATTTTTCTTTTAAAAGGTTTCTTTATGCGCACACATAATTTCCTTTTGTCATTATATTTTCCAAATTTTTGCATGTAATTAAACAAGCCCAAAAATTCCCAAAATATAATCCAACAAAAGAAATTAATCACATAAGCATGCTTGGAAAGCTGTAAATAATAAAAGCAGTAAAACATGCTTTTCCTATTATCTACACATGCTTAAATTGCGCACATAAATAAATCACATATCATACGAGGACAATTAAGGCAAACAAAAATTCCTCGTGGCCCCACAAAATAGAAAAATAAAATCTATCTATTACAATTTGAATTTTGAATTAATTTGGATAAATCCAAATCTTTTCAAATCTTCCAAATCTTCAAGGGCCTTCAAAACTGGATACACCAAATCTTTTGGATTTTTAGACCTTTGTGATCTGATGATTTGCCCTAACCCTAATGCAAACCCTAGGGTTTACACAGGATTGTACAAACCACCAAAACACGAGCCACCGCGATGGGACAGCAGCAGCCGACGACGACCTAAGCCGCCGCCAACCGCCGCCACCGCTGGCCCAGCGCTCGTCGTGCCACGCCCGCCGCCCGCGACGCGCACCGCCGTGCGCCGTTTCTCGCGCCGTGCGCAGCGCTACGTCGCCGTCGCCCGCAGCTGCACGCACGCGGCCGCCTGCCGCCGCCGTGCACCGCCCTTCGTCGGCTCCGTCTTCGTTCTTCGTCCTCAACCCGTCCAATTACAAATTTGAAAATTACAGAAAATCTATTCTATTACAATTTTCAAATCTACACTAATCACAGATTTTCTCGTGATTTTACAAAACAATTCAGCTCTACTCGGATAAACCACCGCGGGCTGAATCAACGGGTTGCCACGAGGAACAAAAACCAAACATCCACAATAAACAATAAATTCATACATGCATATCGAATTTAATTATGAACAACAGAGCCATAAATCAGAAACCTGGCTCTGATACCAATTGTAGGGTTTTTCCGTGAACCAAATCACCAAAACCAAACTGAACCGGATCGATCTATGGATATTGCTCATAATTCAAATTCTCAAAGCATGCTCCTATGAATTTAATACGAAGAATTGTGGATTTAGGGTTTACCGTAACTCCGTCGAGTCTAAACCGATCTTTCGCGTTTGAATTCCAAAATCCAATTCAACCACGCGATCTGATTTAATCTGCGGAAACAGAAATTAGAACCCTAATTTCTTAGATTAAAATCAAAAAGAAAGAGAAGGAAGAAAGATAATCTGTTCTTCAAATTAGATCTTCAGGGCTGTGTCCCAATGCTGATCAGATCTACTACGTGTGAGGACTCCGTAGATCTGTAATCTGAGCAGGACCAGAATTGAAATTCTCCTCCTTACTGAACCAAAATCGGCGCCTCCCTCTCTCTCTCTAGGGTTAGTGTGTTTCAACTGTGTTATGATTTATGAGAGAGAGCTGTCTATTTATAGACCTAGGGTTGGAAACCCTAATGGGCCATTTTAGGCTCAATTCAGCATATTTAATTGGGCCAGTCCTGGGACCTAATGCAAATAATAAAGTAGGCCTATAAATTAATTTATTCCCATGTCCACAACCCAGGACACAATTAATTAATTAATATTAATTCTTTTTCACCTTAGAATTAATACTGACCTACCCCTTTATTACCACGTTATGAGAACGGGTTGCATTAATTGAGAATCCCCATATTTAACATTAATTAATCGGAGCCTCTGACAAGCTCTAACTACAATTAATTAATATCTTATTATTCCTGAGTAGTACCACTCAAACCTTATCACTCGTGCCTGAACTTAATCAGCCTGCAGGTCTTTGGCACGATGAATGTTATTGAGCTCCTCAGGGAATGTCCCCATCCTATTACTCGGATATGGTTACCTAAGTTCAGTCTCAGGCGGTACTACACGAACTGTTGTTACCCAAGATGCGGATATACGAGCACGTTACTCAGGCTCTCCACCATGGCAAGTCAAAGCAACAGTCAACCCGTGCAAACCCCTGAACCTTCGTTAGGGTTTGGACTCAATCAATATAACGAGATCTTTTATTCGCTGATGTCAGACATACGAATATATCTCACTGCGGTCCATCAATACGCCACCTCTGCGTACCAGCATGTCAAGTAACCAAGACAGACTACTTATTCCGACAATGCCGCAGCCATCCGGACAGACGTATCCTCATACGCTGTCTCGGCTGTGATCAAGTTTATGTCTCACTAGGTCAAGTGATCATACTGTCTTCTGCAATCTACAACACGCCGTATGATCGTCCCTATCGGTGAGACAAGAGGATACCATTGTTCATACATGTAAGATTGTTAACAGATAGGAGAAATAAACCGTTGTATACTCATTGTAATAAATGCTTTCAGTATACAAAACCCATCAAACAAGCCATGGATGATGAAATGGCATCTCTGGAAAAGAACAAAACCTGGAGTTTAGTTGATAAACCTTCACATAAAGCCTGCATTGGCTACAAGTGGTTGTTCAAAAATAAAATTTAAAATGTGAACCCTCCACAAGAGAGATACAAAGCAAGACTCGTGGCAAAAGGATTCACACAAAAGGAAGGAGTTGATTTCACTGAGGTTTTCTCTCCTGTGGTGAAGCACTCATCTATAAGGATTCTCATGGCAATTGTAGTTCAATATGATCTAGAGCTGCACCAGTTAGATGTGAAAACAGCTTTCTTGCATGGGGAGCTAGAGGAGATACTATATATGGATCAACCACCTGGGTATCATGTCAAGGGCCAGGAGAATAAAGTGTGTATCTTGCATAAATCACTGTATGGCTTGAAGCAAAGCCCGAGGCAGTGGAACAAGCGGTTTGATATGCACATGAAGAAGATTGGGTTCAGCAGATCTGATTTTGATAGGTGTGTATATTTGAAAGAGGGGCAGAATTCTAGCATCATCTACTTACTTCTATATGTAGATGACATGCTATTGGCAGGAAAGTATCTAACAGATATAAGGAGAGTAAAAGCAGATCTTGAAGCTGAATTCGAAATGAAAGATTTGGGAATTGCAGGCAGAATTCTTGGCATAGATATAATTAGAAATAGAGAGGCTGGAAGTTCGAGAATGTGTCAGAAAAAACTATCTCAGGAAGGTGTTGGAAAGATTTGGTATGCAAAATTCCAGGCCTTTGTCCATACCTATTGGGCAAGACATCAAGTTATCAGAAGCTTTGTGTCCTAACAATGAAGAAGAACATCAATCAATGGAGAGAATTCCTTATGCAAGTCTGGTTGGCAGCATAATGTACATGATGATATGTACACGACCAGACATTGCGTATGCTACTAGTGTAACTAGTAGATACATGTCAAAACCTGGGAGACAGCACTGGCAAGCCTTAGTAGGTATTCTAAGATATCTGAAGGGCACTGAAAATGTTGGATTGAAGTTTAACAAGAGAGAGCAGAGCAGCTCGGAGCCTTTGCTTGGGTTTGTTGATGCAGACTATGCGGCTAATCCAGACAACAGGAAATCTCAAACAGGCTATGTTTTTAATTTGTTTCGAACTGCAGTTGTGTGGAAATCTAAGCTGCAATCAGTGGTAGCTCTCTCCACTACTGAGTTGGAATTTATGGATATAACTGAAGCTATTAAGGAAGGGTTATGGCTAAAAGGAATTGCAAGTGAGCTCGGGGTCCAACAAGACAAAGTTAACATTTTATGTGACTCTCAAAGTGCACTTCACCTTACAAAACACCAGGTATTTCATGACAAGTCTAAGCACATTGATGTGCATTATCATTTTGTGAGAGATATTGTGGAGAAGGGGTTAATCTATATGGAAAAGGTGTCCACCATGGACAATGCTGCGGATGCTTTGACAAAAGCAATTCCTTCATCCAAGTTCAAGTACTGTTTGCAGTTACTGGGTGTGAGATAGCCGAGTGGTTAGCTTATGTGCTCTGTGATGGAGTTGTGTAGAGGGGAAGGAGGTGATTGGAGTGTGCCAGTCAGGAGGGAGATTTGAAGTGTGACTGAACACACTATGTATAAGCCTGGTTGCTGTAGCATGGGTGAAGCAGTCGAGCGTGGAGAAATCTTAGCTAAGGAAGAATAAAAGCGGTTTTACACTTATGAAGTTGTTATTTCATATTTGTGGGGAGATAACAGATCGTGACACGTGGAAGCAAGTTATTGGCGTGTATGGGAAATTTGTTATAGCTGTTAGTCGTCTTCTTCGGAAGCGAGATTTATTCTTCTGGGTTTTTAGCGAAGAGAAAAAAAGGAAGAAAATTCAGAGAGCTTAGTTTAGTGGCAATATCCATGATTGAGATTGAGTTTGTGTGTTTTTCAGTGAATCCTGTACGTGTACAAAATCCATACATAATAAAATCCCTTTTGACCCTCCGTGGATGTAGGTTTCAAAACCGAACCACGTAAATCGCTTGAGCTCGTGTTCTTGATAGTAATCTGTGATTGTGTGTTGGCTTCTACGGTGTGTGTGTTCGTTGTTCATATCAGTTTTAAATAGGGGTGTGCACGGTTTGGCCGAAACTAGCCGAATCGGCCAAATCAAATTAATTTGGCCGATTTGGCTGGTTTGAAAAAATGATTGGCCGGGTTGGTTTGAAAAATCTCATACCGGATGATTTGGTTTGGCCGATGGTTTGAAGGATGAGACCGGCCGTTTCGGCCAGACCGGCCATATAAATAATACTCCCTCCGTCCCGCTAGATTAGTCCATATTTTCATTTTCGTATGTCCCAACATATTAGTCTACTTTCCTAAAATGGAAAAAAACTCCTCACATTAATAAAATATTAATTTCACTACACTCACAAACATTGGTTTCTTTGCCGAAACCAAACTTGACTAATCTAATGGGACGGAGGGAGTTTAATTTTAAATATAATAATGATAATAAAATATTATTTCATAGAAATCTAAAATATCAATTATATTGATATATATGTCCGATGCTTATATTCTTCCGAATTGTAACCCTATAAATAAACTTATATTTAATTGTTTCTTGCAACTATAATATTATTTATTTATTACTTATCTCATATTTATAATTAATGACAAGCGAGACATATTTATATTAGTTTTATTTTGTGTATCATTCTTTCATTAATTTCTAATAATAAAATTGATATACAAGTTTCATTTTTTTGTAATATTATTAGTTGAATAATCTTCAAACCGTTTAAACCAGCCGAACCAAACCATTTTAATATGGTTTGGCCAGTTTGGTTTGAAATAATTATTTGACTGGTTTGGCTTGTGAAAATTTCAAACCGTACCAATTGATTTGGTCCGTACTTTGCCCCTTAAACCGGCCAAACCGGACCATGCACACCCCTAATTTTAAACATCAATAAGAATGTTTATATAAAATAGAGTTTGGAATCATTTTAAATTCTTTAAGTTCATATATTAACAAAAATAAATAAATAATAATAATTAATGTGATAGTAAAAAATAAATTAATAAAACATAATAATATTTTATATTATAAAAGTTTATATAATAATATATTTATATATTAATTATAATTTTATATAAAATAATTAATATAATATTTTATAATAATATTCTTATTGTTAAGAACTGAGTTTCAGTTTTTTACCTCTTAATTGATATTTTGATACGTCAAAACTTACTTTAGTACTAAGTTTCTAGAGTTATCATTTGTAATCTTAGTATAAGATTGATCGAGTTATAATCGAAGCTTAGGTGCTGAAGATTGAGCAAGAAGATAAAGCTCGAGACATGAAGAACATGTGTTCGTGCTGAAGAACTGGAAACTAAGTTTTGGAACTGAAACTGAGTTTCACCAAGTGTGGCGAAGGACTATACTGACTTTGGGATGTCAGTATGGAGAAGGCCTATACTCACTTTGGAATGTCAGTATAGAGGTTCAAAGCTTCAAAAGCATGTGAAACACAAGTGTTCGAAGTCAGACTTAAAGTCAACTATTTTCTACCATCGCAATATCTTTCTCTCAATTATTCTATTATTGACTATGGAATATTGAATATTGAATAAGGAGTTCTTTCGTCTCAAAATCTCAATAATATTCATTTCTTATAGTACTTCTTTCGGCCATTCATCAAAATCTCAATAATATTCAGTTCATTTGTTTGCAATTTGATGAATTGAGGTATCTGGCAACACTATTTTGTATTATTTCTTCAATCAAATTTAAAGTGGAGTGTTAGTCTATTTTTGTATTCATTCTAGATTCAAAACAAAATCACAAATAAAATAATTTCATAGGTTTGATGCCCTGTTTAGAACTCATGTTTGAAAGAAATATTCGATCACATAAAGTCCGACAAATTGAGTGGGTTAATTTTTAATTAACAAGCGAAAAAGGCAAAAAAGAAAGCATTCACTCCTCTTTTGTATCTTGCAACTATAGTATTTCTGCCCCGGTGGATTTCTCTCTCATTTACTAAAAGTATGGAATCTTGGGTTATTAATCGGGCGAATATCGGCATATCCGAGATTCTTTTGAATAATATTCATGAAAAATGTATTCTAGAAAAGTTCATAGAATTAGAAGAAATCCTATTCTTGAAAGAAATGATCAAAGAATACTCAGAAACATATATACAAAAGCTTTTTATAGGAATCTAGAAAGAAACGATCCAATTAATCAAGATATACAACGAGGATCGTATCCATATAATTTTACACTTGTCGACAAATATAATTTGTTTTGTTATTTTAAGTAGTTATACTATTTTAGGTAATGAAGAACTTGTTATTCTTAACTCTTGGGCTCAGGAATTCCTATATAACTTAAGTGGTACAGTAAAAACTTTTTCAATTCTTTTATTAACCGATTTATGTATCGGATTTCATTCACCCCACGGCTGGGAACTAATAATTGGTTCTATATACAAAGATTTTGGATTTGATCATAATGATCAAATTATATCTAGTCTTGTTTCCACTTTTCCGGTTATTCTCGATCCTATTTTAAATATTGGATTTTTATTATTTAAATCGCATATCTCCGTCACCTGTAGTTATTTATCATTCAATGAATGATTGATAAACGATCTACCAATATTAATCCAATTAGAACATTTTTTACTTTGTACTTCTACATAAGTATTAAAAACATTCTATTCGGGGGGGTTTCATACTATTTTTATAGTATTCCGTAAAATGATTCCAATAAATAGCAGAATCGTGGATAAGAAACTATACTAGCGACCTACCCAATTTATTGTAGAAATTTTCAGACCAATGATTAGACTATGCAAACTAGAAATACTTTTTCTTGGATAAAGGAACATATTACTCGATCTATTTTCGTATCGCTCATGATATATATCATGACTAGGACATCCATTTCAACTGCATATCCTATTTTTGCACAGCAGAGCTATGAAAATCCACGAGAAGCAATCGGGCATATTGTATGTGCTAATTGCCATTTAACTAATAAGCCCGTGGATATTGAAGTTCCACAAGCAGTACTTCCCGTACTATATTTGAAGCAGTTGTTCGAATTCCTTATGATAAGCAAGTGAAACAAGTGCTTGCTAATGGTAAGAAAGGGGGTTTGAATGAAGGGGGTGTTCTTATTTTACTAGAGGGATTTGAATTAGCTTATTCCGATCGTATTTCTCCCGAAATGAAATAAAAGATAGGAAATTTGTCTTTTTAGAGCTACCGCCCTAATAAAAGATATTCTTGTAATAGGGCTTTGTTCTCGGCCAGAAATATAGTGAAATCACCTTTCCTATTCCTTCCCCCGACCCCACTACTAAGAAAGATGTTCACTTCTTAAAATATCCTATATATGTAGGAGGAAATAGGGGAAGGGGTCAGATTTATCCCGACAGAAGCAAGAGAATTAATACAGTTTATAATGCTATTGGAGCGGGCATAGTAAGTGAAATCATACAAAAAGAAAAAGGGGATATGAAATAACCATAACAGATCCATCGGATGGACGTCAAGTGGTTGAGATTGTCCCTCCAGGACCAAAAGTTCTTGTTTCAGAAGGTGAATCCATCAAATTGGATCAACCATTAACGAGTAATCCTAATGTGGGTGGATTTGGTCAGGGAGATGCCGAAATAGTACTTCAAGACCCATTACGTGTCCAAGGTCTTTTGGTCTTCTTGGCATCTGTTATTTTGGCACAAATATTTTTGGTTCTTAAAAAGAAACAGTTCGAGAAGGTTCAATTGGCTTAAATGAATTTCTAGACTCACAAATTTATCGACATCAGGTTCGTAAAAAAACCAAATTTTTGTTGTCAATTATGTATGATAAAAAAAATCAATTCTGAAAAACTTTTTATTTATTTTCTCTTTTTCTACAAACTTCGGGGATTCCCTTGTATCGCACTCTTAGTCATAATAAATTGATTTTTGTTTGAAGAAGACTATTTTATTTGACTTTATGGCTTTACCACATCTTTCTTTGTTTTTTTAGCCAAATTGACAGTACTGTGTTACAATTGTCATATTGCAATGCCATAAAATTAGGATAGAGATTAGCATAAATAAGTGAGTATATAGAACGAACTAGAAATGCGGGGAACAACTAATTCTAAGAGGCATTATTTGTTTTGTCTTCCTAGTCTTCGACACAAGAAAATGAATTTTCTAAACCCCCTTTCTTGTGTTGAAAGAGTAACATGTTTGTCAAAACTCCTAGTCTTGTTTTCAGTTTTCCAGATGTATCAGAACTTGACTTTTCTTTTTTGATTTATTATGTACAATAAAATATAAAATAGTGGACAAAAAAATAAAACTAATTCAATGAACTTTCCATTAAGATACTCAAATAAAAATAAATATGGATAATAGAATATAGGGTAAGAAAGAGTATAGAAAGTATTTGTGCGAGATCTAATCTACAGAAATATATAAAAATACATAATAATTATATATATAATTATTATCAAGGAAATTGAGTGATTCCCTCTTTGTTCTAACTTGAGAAGTACCCATAGATACTATCAAGGAAGAGGTGTTCGGAATCAACCAATGAAGTTCATTTTTTAAAAGCATCATAAAAAAAAACAGAATGGCGTTCTTTGAACCAGTAGAAAAAGAAATCCACTTTGTCGTTTAGACGAAAACAAGACTCTGATTCTTAAGAACCCAACGAGCCCTTTCCCTTCGAATCAAACAAACTAAAGAAGGGAATCCCATTGAGTTCCTACGCTTTCATGTCTACAACTCCATTCATCCGATTACTACAGAGATGAACCTAATCCAGAATATGAACCATAAAAGAAAATGCCTATTAAACCGATGACAAGAATACCAGTTACAGTACCTATTATCCAAAGAGGAATCCTTCCAGTAGTATCGGCCATTTACTCCACTTCCCTCCAAATTTCATCAAGTGGTCGTGCTAGAGACATAAACAGTCAGGGATAATTATGAGATGAGATCCTTCCGAATGGACTAAGAGAATGCCTAAAATTATTATTATTTTTCTTTCATTTTCCTAATTGAAGAAATAATTGGAAAATAACACAACTAGTACAAAAATGAGTAATAACCCCCATTAGAGACTAGTACGATTCAATTCAACATTTTGTTCATTCGGGTTTGATTGTGTCATAGCTCTATAACTCGGAATTAGGTTTATCGTTGGATGAACTGCATTGCTGATATTGACCCCCAAAAAAGATGGTAGGTACAGCTAGGCCGTGAACAGCCAACCATCGTACTGTAAAAATTGGATAGGTTCGATCTATAGTCATTTGATTAGGGCCTCCTAAAATGATCTACTAAATTCATTGAGTTGTTCCAAAGAATCAAAACGACCAGTTATTAATGGAATTCCTTGTCGGCTCTCTGTGAAATACTCGTTTGGCTGAGGTCTTCCAAATACATCGTAAGCTAAACCGGTATTGATAAACAACCAACCCGCAATGAATAGGGAAGGTATAGTAATGCTATAAATGACCCAATATCGAATACTGGTAATAATATCAGCAAAAGAACGTTCTCCTGTGCTTCCAGACATGCTCAACTCCACATATTCTTGTACAATCAAAGGGGATCAATTTCGTGCTAAGTTAAAGTCAGTACGAGGATGTCTCATACTTGGATTCCTCGGATTGAAACTTAGTACGACACAAAATTGGTGGAAAGTACACTGCCAAAAGCATAAAGCAGGTGGCAGAGTAGACCAAAGCATGATCTATGATTGGACGATATCTCCCATGTGTCTAACGACTTGATTAATGAGTCTAACAGGTGGAAATTCAAATTGTCCCTCCAAAGACTATAAATAGTCCAGCACTTTGAATGAAGAACACACCTGAATCCTTTGAAAAGCTAAGCCGCAACTCTGCTCAACTTTCCATGCATTCTCTCTGAAATTCTATGAACTTATTCATGAGACTTGAATTTCTAACTCAAGTTATTCAATTCCTTGCTAGATGTTCTAAGAAAGAGGCTAAAGCTTAAAACTGAAACTATTTCTTGGTGAATATAACTTTCTAAGTTATATTCATAGCATTTGATATCCTACTCTGGGAGAATGATTCTTACGAGCATCTGCCAACCAAACTCAGTTTTGGGAAGAACGAGGAAACATCAAACTTACGAGGAAGAAGGTTGCGGGGTGCATCCTCACTTTGACCTGAAGAAGTGCCAGCTTGCAAGAAGTTCCTAGGCGAGTGACGTTAGCAGACCGGAGGACGGAGGTTTTCGACGGGCTGACCATAGATTGTAAGGAGGCTTGTAAAACTGATTCTCAGTGGATTCCCGATTAAGTTCAGATGAGTGGACGTAGGATATTAAGCCTGAACCACTATAAATATCCTGTCTATTTACTTTCCTTCTTTAAGTTCCAGCATTTTCAAGTTTCCAAACTTGTTTTGAAACCTTCAATACATGGCTAAGTATTGAAGAGTATATATGTGAAACTTACATAATTAAATCTTAACCTAAACTTACTATTCGATAAACTGAAACTGAGTTCCAGTAAGTTCCAGATAACAAGTGCAATTCATACTTACTTCCGCTGCATATTACATACTCTGATTTCGGGACCAACATGTGGTATCACGCGCCAAGGTTCTTATAGACCAAGGTTGTGTTGAGTCGCTTAGGACCAGTTTCTTCCCTTGCACTTGGTTGTTTCTTATGTTATAGCTCAGGTATATAAGGATGGCACACGTTGCTAAGCTTCCAAAGTACTCCCCAGAAACCTACTATATCTGGAAGAAAAGATCTTTGATCATGCTGAAGAATGTCTATCCAAAAATGGCGGACGTCATAATAAATGGACCCATAATGATCACAAAGGTCAATACTCAGGTTGGAGGAGTTGCTGGTCCAGAGATCCTTGACAAACCATATGCTGAGTGGACCACAGAAGATAAACAACATGCTCATCTAGATGTTGTGGCCATGGAAATGATTCTTCAATCTCTACCGGAGCCTCTGGTTATAAAAGCTATCGAATATGATAATGTAAAATAGGTATGGGATTTTCTTGGTACTTTGTGTCAAGAAACGGACCAGATGAAGCGCAACAAACTTCAAGTATGTGTGGACAAGTACGAGTCCTTCCAGTTACTCCCTGGAGAGAACATCAAATTCATGGAGGCTCGCTTCAATGCCATCGTATGCGAGCTAAAGAATCTTGGAAGAGAGTTTACAATCGTTGATCTAAACACAAAAATCCTCTCCAAGATGCCTAAGGAGGATTGGTCTGTGAAAGTCACCAGTCTAAAAGAGAAGGACATTTCCAAGATGTCAACCAAGGATTTGTTTGCCCAGCTCCAAGCCCACGAGTGGGAAATTCAAATGGCGAACAAGAACAAAGTAGTTAGGAGTGTCAGTACTCAACCTGAGGAAGATGTTACCTTCTTCATTAAAAGGGGTTTCAAAAGAAGGCCCCAGAAGCCTTTCCAAGCTGACAAAGCAGCTGGACAAAGCTCTGCTTCAAAGTCAGCAACATCTTCGTACCAGAGAAAGGGGAAGAGAGCTCAGTGGCCGAGCTTGAGTAGCAAATGAGGAAGCTAACTAAGCTTCTGGAGAAAACCAAGGCCAAGACCAAGAGTTCACAAGGAGGTGAACAAAAGTTCAGTGAGAGACCTCCGAAGGCATGCTGTTAGGTACTCATGTAGAAATCTCACCTTAATTTGATGTTTTGATGTGTCAAAACCATATACCAAAGTCTAGGCCGTAGAGTTATTACCTCGTGTAATCCTTGTATAGGATGATCGAGTTGTAATAGTCTAGGAAGAAGGAAACCATCAAAACTGTGGAACATCTTTGAAGAAGACCCCATTCAGACGAGATAACTATCGAACCTACAAGACGAAGACAAGCAGAGCAGAGCAAAGGTCACAAAAACTGCGCAGACAGGTTGTCTAGTCAAGGCTTAGATACTCAAGAAAACTGTGGACATAGTCTTCACATAGAAACTGTTGAGAGGCGCTCGCAGTTTCAGACCAAGACAGTTTTGCGTCAAGGAATGCGTACATAGCAAGATGTTGAACAAGTCGCAGGAGAACTTCAAGGAAGTCAATGATAAAAGACATACAAATACTCAGCTGCGACTAGCATACAACGTTGTTCGACGTCTGACACAACAAGTACAAATTGCTCAGAAAAGCAGGACGTTGTAGCAGAAAAAGCAGAAAGGCAAGCAACTTTTTCAGAGAATGATGGACTATGATTGGACATTCTTCTCAATGTCTCAACCGGCTATTTTCTGGTTTCTCACCTATAAATAGCAGGAACAACAGAGACAGAAAAACCTTTGCTCATCTGAAAACCTTTGCATCTTTGAATCTCGACACATTATTCTTGCCTATCTGCAGAAATTAGCGCTCAAAGCATTTAACACTCTCAAGCAAGAAGACATTAACTCCGTTGTTCATTTATTGAACACGAGGCATTTACTGCTCAAAGAGTTGTTAGAGATTCACCGTGTGACCTTGGGTACACGAGGATTAAGTCAGCTGACTTAATCTACTTTCTTGGTGTTCTCACTTTTCGAGTAAGAACACAGCAGCCTGCTTTTGCAAAGGAAGAGAGGTTATTACGGGCAATTGCTAAACTGTGTACATTCTGGGAAGAACACAACCATCCAACCTACCGAAGAAGGAACAGGGAGGTTTGTCCTCAGTCCAACTTCGAGCCGGTCCAAAGAGAAGACGCAGAGCTTTCGACGGACTCAAGAAGGAGTGAAGTACAACTGCCTGGGCAAGTGATCCATTGTGTTGTGGACGGAGGTTTCTCCAACAACTAGCTATAGATCGTAAGGATTGTATCTTCATAACTTAGTGAATTACTGGATCAGATATTCGAAGAGTGGACGTAGGACTTAAGGCTCCGAACCATTATAAATATCCTGTGTCGTTTACAACTTTACTTACTTTACGCACTTTACAGTTTTCAATTATATCTTGAAACCTTCAACACTTATCCTGTAAGTGTTGAAGTGTATTCATTTTGAATATAATGGTTTTTATACGCTTTTGTATCAAATGTTGGATGTATTTAATATATATATGGATTGTGGATGTATTTAATATATATATATATATGGTTTGTAAAAAAAATAGCTGAAAAACGGAAAAAAAATTATAAAATTAGCAACGGAATCGCGACAGGAGACCCGTCGCAAATAACTAACTCACGTCTTGCGACTGTTTTGCGACCAAAGATTAGTTGCAAATGGTAGTCTTCGGCTTGCGACGGGCTTCCCGTCGCAACGTATTTGCGACGGCCAGTGCCATGCGGTCGCCAAATAATTAGCGACTAGGCTTTTTGCGACGGGCCTAATCCCGTCGCGAATCGGTCGCAAATTTTCTGTTGCGACCATTTCCTTATTGATTAGCAACCATTTTCTCCCGTCACAAATGCACAATATTCTTATAGTGAACCGGGCAAGGAATCTGAAGGGAATCTTCACCAGATATTCAGATTGAGTTGGGATACATATCAGAAGATCAGATCAGGAGGATCATCTTCTGTCAATCATGTGCAAGAACATCTATAAAAACACTTTAAAATGAAAGACTTAGGCAATGCTAGAAGAATACTAGGCATGGACATTGTTAGGAATAGATCTAAACATACCTTAGTTCTAAATCAGTCTGCATATGTTGCTAAAATCCTTTCAAAAATTCCTATGAATCCTGCAAAGCCTGTTAATGTGTCTTTTGCTTCTCATTTCCTCTTAAGTAAAGACCAATCTCCAAAGACTGACTTCGAAATTGATGAAATGAAACATATACCTGACACTAATGTTTGTTGGGTTTGTAATGTACTTGATGGTTAGCACTAGGTCTGATATTGCATATTCTGTTAGCTTGTTGAGAAGATAAATGGCAAATCCAGGTGAGCCACATTGGGAAGCCCTTAAATGGTTGCTCAAATATCTCAATCACACACAAAACACTGGCTTGAGGTTCTCTAAGTGTAATGATGGTGTGAACTTGATCGGTTATGTTGACTCAAACTATGCAAATAATAGGGACAATAGGAAATCGACTACTTCCTATGTATTTACCTTGTGTGGTGCATGTATTAGTTGGAAGTATCAATTACAACCTATTGTTGCATTGTCCACAACTGAATATGAATATATAGCAATCACTGATGCATTTAAGGTAGCTATTTGGCTAAAAGGGTTGCTTGCTGAAATTAAGTTCTTAAACATGAAGCCTATTGTATATTCAGACTCACAATCAACTATTCAGCTTTGTAAAAACCCTATTTTTTGTGACAAGACTAAACATATAGATGTTAGGTTTCATTTCATAAAAGATATAGTTGAAAAAGAAATTGTTTCATTGAAAAAGATAGCATCTGAGTTCAACCCAACAGATATGGGTACTAAATGTTTGCCTCTTGAAAAATATATGTCCTGTTAAGACATACTTAACTTCGAGCATGATTAGAACTTTCTCTATGTGGTGTCTTAGTTTTAGTATCATGCTTTTACTTACATTTCTTTGTCTTTAGTGAAAATGACCATCAAACTTTTGTGTTTGTTATCTGTGTTAATATGTTTAACTTCTTAAACTTTGTGTTTCTATTACTTCTGAAATAGGGCATGTATTTTTGTATGTGCAGAGGTACTCACTCTTCGTGATAGTGCACCATGCCTTGCCCTCAAGTCCTAGTACATGTATTGCTAGGCACCAGGCAATGATGAACTCTTAATAAGTGAATGCCTGTGCAACCCCGACCAAGGTGGGAATTGTGAGTGATGGTCTGGGTTGGTATCTCTTGAGCCCAATTACTTTGAGCCAATATCTTTATTATTCCTACCATTCTAAATGTTGGTTGGGTTTGTGGATTGATTTATGGGTTTGTATGTTGGTTCGAGTTATGGATCGGGGGCGGTTATGCGGTTATATCCGACCCAGTACTATAAGTACTGGCGATCCGGTTTGCTCACTCACTTATGTGAAACCCTAACCCTAGATGTGCCTCTCTCTCTCTCTCTCTCTCTCTCTCTCTCTCTCTCTCTTCCAATTTGTGCTCTCCCTTCTCTCTACCTTCTTGATCCTTCTGTGGCTTTGATTCTATGTTCTGATGAGAGAAACCATGAGCCGGAGGGTGCCCTCGGTGTTTTCGCCCTAGATCTACCACCGACGGCCGTCCGGAAGGCACAGGCTCACATTAGGTGAGCTCTGAGCCATTTCTCAGTCCCTAAGTCAGGCGGTGGTGCACTGAATTGAAGAGAAGAAGACCTCGGCGAACCCCCCCACGACAGTCAAAGCTTCAAGAGCGGGCAAGGTCCGTGCGAGGAACCCTAGCCCAATCAAAGGTCGGAACGAATTCGCAGGCCTGATACCCAATTAAGATGTTTAAATAATAAAAGTCCTAAGTCATGTTTAACAAAAATAAAAGAGTGTCACCATAATTTTGTATGACATCATGTTTGCCATGGAAATTATAAATAGTCTATTTTTTCATATAATATCAAAATATATTTACATTCACCATTATTATAATAGATAGACCATGGCTAAAAAACTCAGTTGAATATTGTCGATATAAAAAAAGCAATAAGTTAAAACTTTTTCTAAGACAATAAATCTTCGAAGATTCATGGAATAAGAAGATGATTGATAGTCAAGATCTTCAATATTGAAGATTCATGAACTACAATGATATATGGATTGCAATGACACATGTATCACAAATAAATCATAGTTAAACAAATGATTTAAGCATTGTGCCCAAGATTTAAATTGATGTATTATATTTTTAAAAAAATAATTAAATAAATCATAGTTAAATAATAATAATAATAACGTATTTATTAGTTCAAAACCTTTGCTAAATAAGATTTAAAGTATACTACAATTTCTAAATTATTTTTCTGTAAAAGTTTTCGCAGTATTTTCACGGTAATCACAAAAATCCAACAATGTTAATTATGAATATATTTTTTTAAAAAATGAAAGATTGATTTTTCGTTGAGAAAAAAAAAAGAAAAAAGAAAGATTGATTTTGAAATCTGATTTTAAGACTTTTAGGTATAGAATCTTTACCAACAAAATAAATATATATGAAAATTTTAATATACTTACAAGGCAAATACCCAACACAAGAGGGTGTTTGAGGCATCCTTGTCAGGGGCTGGATCCCATGCATTACCCCACACCATGAAATGATTGCTGTCTAAAAAAGTCCACCCAACTACATTCATATATTATTTTTTCAACCCCAATTCTCACCCACCGAAAACACACACAATCCCTTCTCTCTCTCTCTTCCTCGTCAACCAGAAACAGTTAAATCCATCCCACTGCTCTCCTCCACTCTCATCATCCCAATCCCACAAAAAAGGTACCAACTTTTTAACTACTAGTGCTTCACACGCTCACAAGAAATGCAAGATCCCAACTCCAAGCACTCAATCAACCAAATGTCACCCTTCTCCGCTGCAATGCGCCCCTCCCAGCACCGCCGGGCCCACTCCGAGGTCAACTTCCGCCTGCCCGAGGACTTAGATCTGGTCTCCGACCCCTTCGACGCGCCGGCCGCCAGTTTTGAGGAGATGGGATCCGAGGACGATCTCTTTTCCACTTACATGGACATAGAGAAGTTCAGCGCCGCCGCTGGATCTGGAGCTACCGACTCTGTTTTTGACAATGCTGGTGGCGGCAACGCCGCTGCCACGGAGGAGGACGGGGATAAGAGCGGCGGCGTGTCGAGGCCGCGCCATCGGCACAGCAATTCGGTGGATAGTTCGAGCTTGATGTTCAATGACAACAGCATTGAAGCTAAGAAAGCTATGCCGCCTGATAAGCTTGCTGAGTTGTGGACTCTTGATCCCAAACGCGCCAAAAGGTATCCTTTTGTTTTCTTTTCATTTTTTTTAGTTTGGTTATTATTTTAATTTGTTTTCGTTTGCGGTTTTTTGTGAAGAAATATATTTTGATTCGTGTATCTGAGTTTTTATTGTTTAATTTACGTGAGTTTTCTAGCGCTAAGAATCATGAGCTTAGATTGGATCTTGAGATGGATCTTTGTGAATCTAGAGTTTGGTGTATGAAGTTGACTACTTGTTTTTTCTTATCCAATCTTAAGCATTAATACATTGTGCCAAAGAGTTGGAAAGTTATTTTGTCTAGTAACATAATTGATTGCTGGGATCAATGATGAATTTGTGAAGTAGTTAATATAATCCTTTGGATAAGTATTGAGCTCACATTTACGCATGTCTGCTTGTTAGATATATGGATTACCAACCCTTGAATCTTGCCGAATGGCTAGGATTCTTTTACAAGATCTTGATTTGAGTTCTAGTGCAAATATAGAACTGCAAATGTAATTTTCTGTATTTGTGAGATGAGTTATAAATTTGCTATCTTCTTTCCTATAGTGAGTTGATTATTCCATACTGTTTATAGGGGTAATCTAAAATAGTTATATAAAATTTCTACTTATAACCAGGACATAAATTACTTAAGCTGCTATTATATGTTACATCTCTCTTGATCACTTAGGTTGTCCATTATTTCGTGTTGCATTCATAATTACCAGAAGAAAGAATCTCCTTTCCTACATGAGATTGATTACTGATTAACCAATTTTCTTAATTTAGATTTAGTGTTACACTTAAGTGGAAGTTCTATACCCCCTCAGTGTTTTTTGCAGAATGCATGTATTTTCTGAAGAGATTTACAGCCAGTATTCTGCTTTGCCAACCCAGCTAACATCTATGTTTATAACGTTGAACTTGGATATAGACCAGACAATTCAGAAAAATGATCTACTTTATTCCAAATGAAGAAATATGAGAGTATATATAGTCTTACAATTTTGGATTACATCCTGTTGTTATTTCTGTGAGTATGCAGGACTTAACGAAAGAGTATGGTAGTAAGCTAGCAGGTCTTAAAGCGCATTTTTTGGTGAGCGAAGATCATATATTGGATTGATCTTGTGACATCTTTTTTTTTTTTTTTCCTCACTTATCCGGTTCAGTATTTCCTTTGTACCTTTTCTTTCCACTGCTTATATATGAGCTGTATTTGTGTATTATGTATGGATTAGTTTGTCAGTAATATACCTCAGCATTTTGTTTTGCTTCGATAAAAAATTACAACCATTATGTCTTACAGGATTCTGGCAAACCGGCAGTCTGCAGCTCGATCAAAAGAAAGGAAGGCTCGGTATATATCTGAACTGGAGAGAAAAGTTCAAACTCTCCAAACCGAAGCAACAACTCTCTCCGCGCAACTAACATTGTTCCAGGTTTGTCTCCTGGAACTACTTCAGCAACTATTATTTTATACTAGTATTTCATGTTTCTTTTTACCTCATGTCCAGTTAGCATGACAAGCGAATTACAGGCAAAGAAGCAAATTATCACAAATCTAACTGTTTGATAATGCATTTTGCATCTTCGTTTCCCAAATATGTTATCATGATTTGTTAGTTCTATGATGTCTTTGATACAAATAATGTCTCTTTCAGAGAGATACAACAGGACTGAGTAATGAGAATACAGAGCTCAAGCTTCGGTTACAAGCCATGGAACAGCAAGCTCAGTTACGTGATGGTAAGTGGTCAAAGTTAAAAGAAATGATTTATCTAAAACTTAATATGAATCTTTTGTCACATCAACTCATGCATGGGGCTGTAGTCATTAAGAATGCCTAGAAGCTACTTATTCGTCATTGACTCTTGTTGAACCAAAGTAATATATGCTCTATATGCCAAATTTGATTTTTCATCCATTTCCTTTAGTCTTTTATGTTTTCCAAGTTACAAGGTTGGAGTTTGAGATGAAACTATTTAGTTAAATATAAAAAACTACTTTGGGTTAGAATGGCAAGAATATGGATCAACCCAGTGACCTTGTTTCTCGGTTTTGACCACACTTGTTCATTTATTTTAATTTACTGCAGCACTTAATGAAGCGCTGAGGCAGGAAGTTGAAAGACTGAGAGTTGCGACTGGAGAAATATCGGATGCTTTCAATTTAACAATGCAGCATCTTCCCTACAACCAGTCGACATTCTTTTCGAATCAGCCTTCAAATGAATCCCAGAATGTACAAATGCAGCAGTTTCATTCACTTGCAAGTCACCAGCACCCTATGCTTTCTGCACACCAGGACCCTCTGGGACGTTTTCAAGGACTGGACATCAGCAGCCATGTGAAGTCTGAAGGTCCATCTATTTCTGCCAGTGAAAGCAGCAGTACATTCTGATTTGTTTGCCTGTTCATAGACTGACATCATGTTTAACATCAGCAATCCACATTTTTTCATTATTTATTCCCATTTAACAGGTTGTTTTAGGTTTCCCTTAGGGTTGTAGGTCCGTTGTCATTCTTTGTGTTATGTCTTTATTTCATTTCATTTCATCTGAATGTCATAATTAAGTTGTCATGTGGCTGGGTCCTTCACGCTTCTTCTTTATTGAGGGAGGGGGCTAAAAGTGTCTGTCAGTTGTAATGGGACTTGCAACATCACTTTGTGTTGATTAACTACAAGGATTCATGCACTGCCCCCCCTTGCTTATCCTCATTGTTTCTTCCTATTAATCGTATATACTTCATGCATGTTGCAAATCCAAGTTTCATTTTATGGAAACAGTCAGCATTTGATCTGCTGGCTGCTGCTTTTTTTTTTATACTCTTCCTGGATGTACCCTGAGGTTTTTGTGTGATGTAATCAAATTGAATCGACTGTTGAGACCTTTCAAAAGTAAAAATTAACTTGTAATACGATGAGGATTGAAATCACATGAAATCAAAGGCTTGGGAGCACACACGTTGAATGAATCAGTTTGGTTACGTTAAAGGAGTTTTAGAAAAGGTTTAACTATTGGTATAAATCTCATGTTTAAAAATGCTAACCACGTTGCTCATAATCTTATTTTGTATGATACTGGTTGCTTTGATAAATAACTGTCGGAGTGGTTATATACCCTTACTAAAATTATACCTGTGCGTTGCACGGAAATATTTTTTATACTTATATTTAAAATTTAATAAAAAATAATATATTTATTTTTGAATTTACATTTCATCCAAATAAACCTAAGTATTAGATATATTAAGAAAAATATTTTAATATCTAAAAATTATATAAGGAATACTAAATAAGGATATATTCTTATAAAATATAAATTGTATTTTTCAGATAAATAAGCAAAAATATTTTTCAATAGAAAAATTATATATTCTAAACTGCTTTAATAACATATGTAGATATACTAAATTCGTTATATATTGATTGAATAACTTTGACATCTTTTACACATATTAATTATTAATTTTTATAATATTTTAGCTTAGATATATTTAATTAATATATTATCACATACGTAAACAATCACCAAACTTACATATTGTCCAAAATACATATTTTTAATGAAAGTGTATAAATCCTAAACTATGTAATATTTAGAACTTGAATTTGAGTAAAAAAAATTATTGTTATTGTTTAAATTTGGAACATGGATAGATGAACATAATAAATAAAATTTTTATTAATTGGAAATATAATTATCTAACAAAAATGGATAAATAATTGTAAAACATGAATTTATTTAATATAAATTATTTAGCATTGCACGCTTTTAAATTTTTTTGGAGGGAAATCTATGGAACTCTTTTAGTATATTACTAAATTTACTGTCGTGCGTTGCCTGAACAAATATTATTTATAATCATATATAAATAGTTTGATTCAAAAAATCATGATAAACAATATTATTTACTTTTATTGAATGATAATATATTTTTTCATTGTATATAAATAACCATATAGAAAATTTCATGTTTTAGTTACAATAGTTTGCTTAAAATAATACTAATTACACGTTATATGAAAAATAAAAAAACTTCTCTAATAAACTTTCAATTCGTATAATATTTATACAAATTTGTACCCATAATAAAAGTATTTGTATTTACACTCCTAACATTTGCTAACATTACAAAATAAACATAGTGCTAACAAAATTATAATTTAACTCACAATATTTATCATTAATCTAATACACTAATTTAATTAAGAACAAGCCCATCACCAATCAAACTAAATAAACCCATATCCTGTCTTAACCAACCCCTCGGCCCAACATCGAAAGCCCAACCTACCATTAATTAATCACAAGTGAAAATATATAAAATTCCAATTCATTTTTGAAATTACCACCATAAAATTCCAATTCATTTTTTTTTAATTTTAAGTTTAATGGGATGTATGGGATTAATTTTTTATTAAGTTAAATGATATTTGCAATTGTATTTAGGATTTGTGATCATGGACTTCGGTAATTTTGATTAAAAAAGAATGAATAAAATGTGAAGTGCGAATATGTAAGTTTGACACACGATTGTCAAACTTACCTGCGAATAAGTAAGTTCGACACACGGTTGTCAAACTTACCTCGCTTCGACAGGTTGAAGGTAATCTTATCCTTACTGTCTAACTTTAACATTCACATGTCAAACCTTATCTGCTTAACTTAACTTTGACTCTTCAATGTCAAAGTTCCGAATCTGTTTGTTACAACTAACTCCTATCTTTTAGGAATCTTATATTTATCTGTTTAATGACGTTTTTACAGGTCCTATTTATTAGGTTTCGGATATATTATGTTTATTTATTATATCTTAGTATTTATATACTTTATATTATTATTCTAGGTTGTTATTTTAGTTCCTAAATAATAGGGAGCACCTCTACATCTTTATCTAACCCCCACGTGAGTTAGTGGGAGTTCATTTTTGTTGTATGAACAGGTAAAGACGTGGAAGAAGACACGATCCATTACCAAGTAGTGGAAGAAATGCTCGTGTGCTCCAAGTTCTATAAATACGAGACAAGGAAGACTAGAGAAGGTGCGAATCAGAGGTGAAACACATATTCATACGAGCTCTAGGCTGAATCGTCTTTCTCCAATCATTCTTCAAACACACGAAGACTACAATCGAGTTGTGGAATCCATCTCCGGAGAGTGAATCCTACGGTGGATGAGCATTTGGGTTGTATCGTGTGATTTTGGGTTTGATTGCTTTTCGTAGGAATTTTACTAAGGAGTGAACTTAGGAAAATTTCTATCTTGTTTAGTATTTTGTTCTTCACTTGTAAAAACTTTGTTTTGAATAAGTGAAAACTATTTTGCCATGAGGCTCTCGAGGGTTTATAATTTATAAACCTTCGAACAATTAATTCCGCTGTGTCAAACTCTTTAGCTTCCGCGTGTGTTAAAATACTCTGTTTTGCGTGTGTCAAACCTTTGTGTTTTACTATCTTTGACACCATTGTGTTAAACTCGGGCACTATATTATATCAATTGGCGTCACGAGCCTCTACTTGACGGATTAAGTAGTTTCTTTCCTGAGTGCAGTTTTTCACAATGGATTTGTCGAGTGTACCAGCCCGTCCCCTCGTGTTGGATAGCAATGGGATCAACTACAACATGTGGAAAACCCGTATGCAAATTTACATCAAAGCTGTCGATGAAAGAGCTTGGGCTGCGTTGCTGGAAGGATGGACACCTCCGAAGGAAGAAATTCCAGATCCTGAAGATGCAACAAAGACTGTTATGATTCCAAAAGACGAAGGAAAATGGACAAATGAGGAACAAATGTTGTCAAACTGCAATGCTAAAGCTCTTAATGCAATTTTTATGTCTGTTGATATTGGTTGTGCTAGGTTAATTTCAAGTTGCTTGGAAGCAAAAGAAGCCTGGCTTATCCTTCAAGCCAAGTGTGAGGGGTCAGCTAGTGTGCGTAAGACCAAAATGAGACTTCTTACTTCCAAATTTGAGAATCTCCGTATGGCTGAGGATGAGAACATCACCGAATACTTTGAGAAGATGGTGACCATGGTGAATGAAGCTCTCGCACTTGAAGAACCGATTAGCAATGAAAGACTTGTTAGCAAGATGCTTAGGACTCTACCTGAAAGATTCAATCACAAGATTTCTGCCATTGAAGAGGCTAGAGATTTGGAAAAGCTGGAGATTGGTGAATTGGTAAGCATTCTTACCACTTTTGAAATGAATTTGAATGAACAAAAACAGGTCTAAAGGGGCAAAAGCATTGCTCTTCGTGCTGGAAAAGAACCAGCCGAAAAGATGCCAAGTTCATTAAAGTTTGACCTCGAGGTGTCAGACGATGAATTGCTAGATGAGGAACAACCGAATCTGGTACTCCTGACGAAAAAATTCAACAAATTCATGAGATCTATGAAGAAAGGAAAAGGTGAATCCAGCTCAAATAGATTCAAGACTACAACCTCCGTGCCTTCAAGCGCATCAAGTAACTCAACCACATCCTCACGTAAGAGTGATAAATATGCAAAAAATGGTATTAATCCTTTTTTCGAAAGTTCTACTTTTGATAATGTCTAGTGTCATGGGTGTTCTGGAATGGGTCATTTTGCTAACGAATGTCCTACTATTCTAAGAAGAAAGAAGTTAAACTTTAACACCACCCTGAGTGAAGACTCTGACACTGATGAGGATGAGGATCAGCAAGTTGTGTTATATGTTAGGATTGAGGAGCTCAATGAAGATGATTTGATGGAGGTGGACAACACTGAAGAGCCTGAGGAGAAAGAAGATGCAAGAGATCTCTCTATCGTGCCATGTGGTGACACAAGCAACCGACACAATGCATCTAACTCTGACGTGTCAATGTTTGAGTATGTTTCAGGTCAAAGCAATGAGGAAGAAGGAAATTTTGTCTCATCTCCAGAAGAAATGGAGAAAGTGAGTGATCTTTTTAACATTGTGGATAAACGATGTGAAGAACAAGGACAGGAGATTGAAAGACTAAAAGAGGAGAATCAGTCCATTAGGAGACAGCTCATGAGATTAGAAGTCCTTCTCACAAGAAGGGACAAAGAAGTCAGCCATCTCAAAGAGAAGCTGAAGGAAGCTGACTCTGTCTTTGATAGAATCAATCGTGGACGTGACACTCTAGATGAGATTCTTGCAACCAAAACCTCTGATGGAAGTGGACTAGGATATGTCGATCAATCTACTCCGAGTTCTAGTACGTTTGACTCCCAGAACCTGATCAAATTCACAAAGGGGGAGTCTGACACCGGAGTGTCAAGCGAGAAAGAGAAATCAAAGAAGTATGTGTGTGATTACTGCAACAAGGCAGGCCACATCAAGCCTTTCTGCAGGAAAAGAATTGCAGATGAAAACCAGAAATTAGGTTCAAACTGCTTTGTAATTTATACTTCTTTAAAAACTAACATTGCAGGTACATGGTACTTTGACAGTGGCTGCTCCAGACACATGACATGCGATCGAACATGTCTGTCAGATTACTCAGCAATTTGTGGTGGTACTGTTACATATGGAGGAGGAGCTAAAGGAAGAATTACAGGGAAAGGAACTTTGAATGTGCCAGATTTTCCAAAACTTCAACATGTGTTGTATGTGGAAGGTCTGACAGCCAATCTGATCAGCATAAGTCAACTGTGCGATGATGGGATGGTTGTCAAGTTTGACAAGGACGTTTGTGAGGTATACGATAAAACTAACAGGTGTGTTATGTTTGGCAGTAGATCCTCAGATAACTGCTATCAAGCTGAACAAGAAGGTAGATGCCTGGTGTCAAAGCCTGACGAAGCTGAACTGTGGCACCAGAAAATGGGACATGCAAGTACCCATTGCATTCAGAAACTTTTGAAGGCTGATGCAGTCAAAGGTGTTCCTAACCTGAAATTCGACCCTGATAAAGTATGTGATCCATGTACAAAAGGTAAGCAGGTACGTGCTTCTCATCCTGTTACTGATTCAGTTAACACCAGCACATGTTTTGAATTGCTTCACATGGATTTGATGGGACCTATTGAAGTTGAGAGTATAGGTTCGAAAGAAATACGTGTTAGTGTGTACTGATGATTTTTCAAGATTTACTTGGGTGGAATTCTTGCGAGAGAAATCCGAAGCCTTTGATAATTTCAAGAAGCTGTACAAAAAATTTAAGAAACTCTATCACTCCAGTGCCATAGAGATCCGAACTGATCATGGGAGAGAATTCGAGAATGAAAGTTTTAATGAATTTTGTGAATGAAAGGGCATCTCTCATGAGTATTCATCACCCAAGATACCACAACAAAACGGTGTGGTTGAAAGGAAGAATAGGACGCTCCAGGAAATGGTTAGAGTTATGTTAAACTCGAAAAACCTATCCAAAAGGCTATGGGCTGAAGCGGTCAATACTGCGTGCCATCTGATCAATAGAGTGTATCTTTGTCCTGGAACAAAGACCACTCCATACGAGATTCTAAATGGTAAGAAACCTAATCTAAAATACTTACATGTTTTTGGTTGCCTTTGCTTTGTGCTGAATGACAGGGAATACCTTACAAAATTGGACACAAGAAGCAGTAAAGCCCTATTCCTTGGGTATGCTAGCAACAACAGAGCTTATCGTGTGTACAATCTTGACACTCAAACCATTAAAGAGTCAGTCAATATTGTGTTTGACGAGGCGGGATCTCTGCATGAGAAGATGGATGAATTGGATGCTTCCCATCTAATTGAATGTTCTGAAGAACCTTCTTCCAGTGAAAAGTCTTCCAGTGATCAGCCGTCCACGAGTCATACTTCACCAAGCTCTGACACAAAAGACCACTCTGACACGCCAGTGTCAAACCATGACAGAAGGGACCCTCCTCTCAGAATAAGGAAGGATCATCCCACGTCTCAGGTAATCGGAAGTATGACAGAGGGAGTCCAAACCAGAAAGAAGGATCCTGTCAACTACCGAGAGATGGTCAGATCTGTGTGTCTATCGACAAGGTTTAATCTTCTGCATTCTGCTTGTTATTTATCTTTGTTTGAACCAAAGAATGTTAAAGATGCTCTTGCAGATGAGTTTTGATGGGTTTTGTATACTGAAAGCATTTATTACAATGTGTATACAACGGTTTATTTCTCCTATCTGTTAACAATCATACATGTATGAACAATGGTATCCTCTTGTCTCACCGATAGGAACGATCATACGGCGTGTTGTAGATCGCAGAAGACAGTATGATCACTTGACCTAGTGAAACATAAACATAATCATAGCCGAGACAGCGTATGAGGATACGTCTGTCCGGATGGCTGCGGCATTGTCGGAATAAGTAGTCTGTCTTGGTTACTTGACATGCTGGTACGCAGAGGTGGCGTATTGATGGACCGCAGTGAGATATATTCGTCTGTCTGACATCAGCGAATAAAAGATCTCGTTATATTGATTGAGTCCAAACCCTAACGAAGGTTCAGGGGTTTGCACGGGTTGACTGTTGCTTTGACTTGCCATGGTGGAGAGCC
>JAPKLW010002649.1:0-11214 GCA_026898455.1 Plectranthus barbatus
TTTTTTATTTTAATTTTCTTGGATTAATTAAGGTTTGAAAATTATAAGATGAATTTTATTACTTTATATTCACACATGCCAACTATGTATAAAAGCGAAAAATTGTATAAATCTATTTATTAGTAATTGACTTGATTAAATGCGTTAATGAAATTTGAGTTTTCGATCGGTTTATCCAATTAAATTATTGGGCTGATTTCAGACTTGTTTGACATCTTGTATCAAAAAAATTAATATTTATATAAGAGAGAAAGAATGAAAGTAAATAAAATAAGAAAAAACTTGGGGGGTCCCTACCTCAAATTCATGATCCATCTTAATTGGTCGGCTCACATGGACTACTACTGTAGTTTATCATTTTCCACCGCATCATGTTGCTGACAGCTAATCCTCTCTTCTTCTTCTGATTGGATCTACATGCCACATATATTCCATTTTATTTTGTGAAAATTATAAATCTTACCACAATATAACTATTAATTCTGAAATTGATCTCAGCTTATGGAATTTTACTAACTAAAAATACTTTAGGTAATTAGCATAGTTATAAATGTGACCGACGTCGTAACTGGCACAGTTGATGTGATAAGTTTGGAGGTTTTTTTAAAAAAAAAAAAAAAAAAAAAAGAGAGAGAGATAGAAGTATAGCGTAAATGCTTATTTTTTAGGAAAAAGTTTTTATTTTTATTTTTTTGTTTGAGGGCTCATTTTTTTTTTAATAAGTGTACATTAATTTTAAACACACACTCAAATATCTCTTTGAGAGTTCGAACCTCTGATCTCTCAGTCACAGACAATGTTACATTTAAGGGCTTCCGTGTATTTTTAACATTTTCAATTATCGAGAGTATTTTTAATTAAATAATAAATTTACATGATTGCCTGAATTATTTGTTATCAAATGAGAAAGAGCTTGATGAGGTTATTTCTTCAATGCTTAGATTTGAAATACATGGTTGAGATTTGTGTGTATATATTTGTGATCCTTAAACCATGTAATGGAGACTTTCCATCTTTGACTTTTTTTTTTTCTTACAATGCATAATTGTTATAAATTTTATATTAGCAATGCTAAAATTAACATAAACTATTTTATAATAGTGTGAATATATATATATATATATATATATATAATAAGTATACATTAATTTTTAAACTCATACACCAAGATGTCCCCTGGGAGTTCGAAATATATCTCTTATTTTAATAATCAATATTGTACGAGTGAATAAAACTTAACATAATATGAGAATTAACCCAATTCCAAATAGTTAATTAGGATGATAAGAGTAGATGGAGTGATCATTAATTAATTTGAATTTAGAATAATTAAATGATGCACAGTTGAAAATTGAAGAGTGTGTATTTGTTGGTGTGTATATATAGATGTGAGATAGAAGGTGGCCTTTGTACCTCAAAAACATTCTAATATCTCTTGCATTGCTTCTCTCTCATCTCTACCTGCATCAACAAAATGCCGGCAATCGCTTTCGGCCGATTCGATGACTCCTTCAGCTTCGCCTCAATCAGGGCGTACATCGCTGAGTTCATCTCCACCTTGCTCTTCGTCTTCGCCGGCGTCGGCTCCGCCATCGCTTACAGTTAATATCATTACTTCAATATTTCAATTAGAATTTTGTGACACACTCTCTCTCTCTATCTAGATATATCATGTGAATGTGCATGCATGCCCATGCAAAACTAAGATCTCCATCTTTGGCGTTACAGATAAGCTGACGTCGGACGCCGCCCTCGACGCGCCGGGGCTTGTGGCGATCGCCGTCGCCCACGCATTTGCTCTCTTCGTGGCAGTTTCCATCGGCGCCAACATCTCCGGCGGCCACGTCAACCCCGCCGTCACCTTCGGTTTGGCCGTCGGCGGCCAGATCACCATCCTCACCGGCATCTTCTACTGGATCGCTCAGCTCTTGGGCGCCATCGTTGCATCTTTCTTGCTCTCCGTCGTTACCGGCGGCTTGGTAAGTCTAATTCGACCAATAAATTGATTTCTTCATTTAAAATCTCTTCATTTCTGCGTTATATTCATACATATAATGAGTTTTTTTTTTTTTTTTGCGCAGGCGATCCCGACACACGGCTTGGCTGCCGGCGTCGGAGCCGTTCAGGGAGTGGTGATGGAAATAATCATCACATTCGCATTGGTGTACACCGTGTACGCCACCGCAGCAGATCCGAAGAAGGGAGCATTGGGCACAATTGCACCAATTGCTATTGGGTTCATCGTCGGCGCCAACATCCTCGCCGCCGGCCCGTTCTCCGGCGGGTCCATGAACCCCGCCCGGTCGTTCGGCCCCGCCGTGGCGAGTGGCAACTACGCCGGCAACTGGGTTTACTGGGTGGGGCCGCTCATTGGCGGTGGTCTGGCCGGGGCTATCTACACCAATGTGTTCATCCACCATGACCATGCACCACTTTCTACCGATTTCTGAATTTTCCCAATTTGTCGGTAGGGTTATGTGATTTCGGGTTTGTTTGAGGACCAAAATGCAAAAATCCCTTTGTAATAAAAGGGGGGTGAAATCATTTTTCTTTTCCTTTTTTTCCTTTTTCTTTTTTTTTTTTTTTTTTGCTTCTCGTTAATTTGGTTTGAATGTCAAAATCTATTTTCATGATGAGATATTGCTTTCTGGAATGGTCCCGATATTCTGATTATTTTGCTTTGAATACACCAACTCTCAGCAACTTAGGATTTAGATAAATGTTTCTAATGCTATAGATAAATCAAATTCTTCGCGAATTACTAAGATTTCAATTTGATGAAATTTTATTGAACTAATTTTTTAAATGTATCGAACTTAAGTTTTATACTATTCTCCTCATGAGTTCATTAACTAGTCCTTTGCTAAAATTTATATAAAATTATTAATTTTATTAAATTAATTCTTTCATAATTTAAGAGTAACAAGCATGATAAATATTTGTAGTTATAAAAAAAATTGAATATGAGTACAAAATTAAATAAAGTCTAAATTGAGTAATACTCCCTCATTGTCCCACTTTTCTTTTTCATATGTCCCAGCTTAATTGTCTTGTTACTAAAGAAGGTAATTTTTCACACTCAAAAATAAAATATTAATTTCACTCAACTTATTTTACACTTATACTCTTTAGTTATCATGCACAATCAACCCGGGATAATTAAGACGGGACGGAAGGATTATATTTTTGCTTGAATAAAACTCAATTAAATTGGTGAACTTTAATATATTTATTAAAAACACTTGTAACTGAATTAAAAAAAAAAACGAATTAAATTTGAGAGACACTTAGTTGGACTCGGCTTCATTGTACGCATAAATATTTTCAATTTTTTATTTTAGAATATCCATAAATATTATGCATTTTTTATTATTCAAACAACACTAAAACTTGGGCGAAGTTAACGTCATTTTGGTATCGAACAATAAGTACACACACTTGTATTTTTTTTATTTTTTTTTTTACTCACAAATAAATGTTAATCTCTCTCAAATCATAATGCATGTTGAAATATAATGAATACATAAAACTCAAGTATTTTAAAATACATTACAATACATCAAAATCCATGTGGCCTTAATTAAATAATCTTATCTCTTTAGACATGCTAGTGATAAGGATGAATAACAACTTTTTAGGTCGATCCTTCATCCCCATCCTTTACCTACTACAAAACTAAATAATCCTTTTTTCATTATTGTGGTTGACTTTGATTCTTCCTTTTGATACTTTTCCTCGATCATTAAAAATAAAAATTAAAAAAAAGTGAAAACTAGACCATCATATTGATAAATGAAAAGCAAGAATTAATTGATAAACATGACTTCTTCATATGGTGCATGCTATTAATGTCGTCTTAATGATCTTTCACTTCCCTTTTCAATTCAAGTATTTTTTACCTATGCAAAAAAAAAAAAAAAAAAAAAACTATTTTGAGTAGAAAAAGAAAAGAAAAGGTTAATCGATCATATATAAATAGTTTCTTCCTGTGGAGGTTCTTTTCCATAAGTCCACTCATGAGCTTTCCATTCTGGAAGTTGTTGGATCACAACCTGCCATCAAACCACATTTTAGTATCACATTTAATTACCAAAATTGGATTATTGGTATAGGTAAAGTATTAATAAAAATAATAAATTAACTATGTATATTATTAAAATATATGTCAAATTATTAGTTTTATTTCAAATTATGACAAAAGTAAAATACAATGTTCGAAAGTTGGCGTGGCACACTAGACTCAACATTTATAAAATGTGTGTTAGCATATAAATATATTACAAACTAGTATTGTTTTTTTTCACAACTTTTTGCTCAATCGTATCTCGAATCTATGACCTATTGAATATAGACAAAATGCTAATTTGATCATTTGTGTTCCAAATTAGTGAAACCTTACTCTCTTTTTTTTTTCCTTTTTGAATAAGAATGGTTTAATTTAAAACTAACACACATACATGTCTCTTAAGAATTTCGAACCGATTACCTATCAGTCACAGAAAAAACGCTTCACTTTTATCACTTACGGCCCTGACTAAATACATAGAGTTTCTTTTAGAATTAATCCTAAGTAGGAAGATTTTGCAAAAAAAGATAACTCATGAAGCCATTTTGTTAACATAAAAAGCAGCAGTTTGAAAGGGTTAAATGACAAACCAGTCCTGTGGAATCCGGCCTACCAACGGTCGCCTGACAAGCAAGTCTCCAATTTTTGGGATTCTGAAGTTCAAACATTAGAATTATAATATCAACATCAAATAAACTAATTTTATAAAATGAATTTCGTCAAAAAAAAAAATTATAAAATAACCCTTTTTAGCTTTTCATTCTCTTTCTCTGTTCGAGGGCTCAGCATTTCCCTTCCTTGAACCACCTACTAACAATGAAATTTAAAAAAAAAACAATTTTAATCGGTCAATTTGAAATATTTAAGACACGCTTCACACGTGTAGTATAAAATTATTATATCACATACCATTTATTACATTTGATATTAAGGAAATCCACAATTATAAGAGAATAGACTTTGATATATCAAATTTTGATTTCCACACACTTGTAGAAAATTGAAAGTAATGGATACATTCACTATTATAAAGTGGTGATGACTTTAAAAAGATAATGTGGAATATTTAACCTAAAGTATCATAATTATCATATAAAACTAATTAATTTTGATATGGCTAACTTTTTACATGATTTTGTAAGAGGGAAGAAAACACACAAGTTGGAAGTTGAAGGTAGAAGGGAAGGGATCATCATTCATCACCTCAACCAGGCAAGTACCACAAGTTCCACCTCCCCCACAGTTGAGCAGAGGTCTAGACTGCAACACAATCAATCAAACTGTCACAATATCCAACTATTTTCATTATCACATTTCAAATATGAAATCTTACATATGGTCCATACAATTCCATGTTGTTATCCAGCATTATGTCTCTCAGTTTCTGCCCTCCACATGCTTTACGATAATGCACGTCTGGAGTTCCATCAGGCAGCAGCACAGACTGCAACAAAATCACATCAAACAAATTAAACCTCCATCATCTACAAACTTTTAATGAAACATCTCTCTCTCTCTCTCTCTCAATACTTACACTAACAAATGCGAAGTCGACAATAGGGTTTTGGGGTTCATCAGCTGACGGCGGCGGCGTGGAGTCATCTGCATTGCTGAGAGTTTGGATAGCCTTGAGTTTCTTGAAATTGAGATGAGTAGGGGGCTTATAATTTGTGTTCAAAAAGTGGGATTTTGAGAAGAGTATGGAGGTGGAGTTGTGAGGGTTGAGTTGAAGTGATACCATTGTTTTCTCGATAGAAAGAATGGTGGATGATGAGAGAGAGAGTTTTGAGCTGCTGCATGTATCAGATAACTTCATCAATGATTGTATGGTTCTAATTCATCATATCACCCTCTTAGATATGGGTTTTTTATGTCTCAACTTTCACCTTATTTTATTCTTACTTAATTTCCTATTATATTGGTGAATATTTCATGTGAAGATCCAAATTAGAAATGAAAGAAAAAAAAATTTAAAAACGAATGGAAAAAAAATTAATAAAGATAACGGAAATTTGAAAAATGAGGAAAGGAATGGCAAAACAAAATTAAAGATAGGCAAAAAAAAGATAATGCAATTTTTAAAAATTTTGGATAAAATTAAATCAACGCTAGAAGGAGGGCTTGAACCTCCGACCTTGTGGTTAACAGCCACACGCTCTAACCAACTGAGCTATTCCAGCTGCTTATTAATTTGGTTGATATTAATGTATAAAATCAGATCTGTTTCAGTTTCTAGTATCAGTCCTCTTGGTTCGTATTGAATATTTTTTGGGCTAATCCTACTATTTTCATAGTAACGCATCGCCTCACAAATTTATTACTCATTCTTTTCCGGCTTAATTGTCCTATTTTCTTATCTTATTTGTCTTGGCTCAATTGTTCATTACTAAAAAAATAACTTTTACACACTCAATAATAAAATATTAATTTCACTCAACTTATTCTACACTCACACTCCTTAGTTATTCTACCCGGGACAATGAAACCGGGACAGAAAGAATATTTTAATATTTTCAGTTTTATATAAAAAATTGTCATTAAATATTTTTCACTCCATTTTCATCTTTTAAATAATAAAAAGGCTATAAAATATTTATTTTATTTCATAAAAAAAAAAACTCAAAACACATCAAAATTCATATATTTATCAATCTTAAAATTAAAAATATATTATTTTTATTTTACCAATCTTGTAACTTCTTGATTAAATAACTTTTAAGAATTTAATTATTTATTAAGAAATATTGAAACTAAATACAACTATATAACTTGAAACATGAGTAAAAAATATAATCTTAAATATTAGAAGTAGACCTTGGTGATATAATCATAATAAGAAAAATTAATTTGGTTAATTGGGCCACCCGTCAGTTTTCGAGCTTAGTCCTATTGGACCTCGAGCTATTCGGGAAATTTTTTTTTTGTGCCAAAATATTTCTAATCTAACCCGCTTTTTGGCCTTGGGGTAATCGGGGCCAACCCACGAACTTTGATCTAAATTGACATCTCCATTTGCATAGTACTTGGTTGAACCTGTAGAGTTGTCAAACGGGCCGTGCCAACCTAGGCCAGGCCCCAGAATGGGTGAAGCCCGGACCAGGAATGACCCAAGAAAAACATGAAGTTTATGGTTTGGATTTTGTGGTTTCCTAGTCCAATTTCCAGTTTTTCCATATTAATCCTCAATCAAAAATTTCATTTTTCCTTTTAAAATAAAATATTCCATTTTAAGTCCTTTTACTATTCATTTAATTTTTCGCTATCAATTTATTAAGATTTATGGTCACGGACTAAGTCTCAATGACATTTAACATATTTTGGTTACTAAGAATTTCTCCCATCACAAGATTATTTGTTTGAATTTGATGAAGTAACAATATTTCTTCATCACTATATAATGAAGATGTTGAATCTTCCTTGAAGAACATTGAATGAAAGAAATTGGGATCCTTTTTCTTTTATTATGCTTGTTGGGGGCAAGCTCACGAGGCAAAGGCCTAATCGACAACTCGGAAGCCCAGCCAGCCAGACCCAACTGGAAACGGAGGTATATAAAAGCGCCTAAGGCATGTGATCGATCTCGACCCTAACTCATCCTCGACATCGACCATCATTCGGGCTCGCCAACGAAGAGGCAAAGCAATGACCTTGAGACCTGGCGACGCATGACCATTTCAAACTCTAACCGATCTCGAGAATCCCGGGCAGTTCTGAAATCCACGGCGACCACGAGCTCGCCGACGACTAAGGTTTAGTCAACACTCTCTCCTTTATTTTATCTATAAATAGGAGTTGAGGGCTCAAATTTTGAATCTCTTTTTTCTGCCCCTGAGTTGTACTAAAATTCTGTTGAAATATATACAAAATTGTTGTCAAGCATTGAAACCAATCACTTTGCATACGGTTATCGTTATATATATTGCTTATACTCTATTTAGCATATTAATTCTCTCTTTATTTGATTCTTGTCATTGTTGTTATTGTCATCGTTGTCGTTTTTCTCGTATTATCTATTGTTTCGTTTAACGATTCTGAGAGCTCTGAGTCTTCTCTAAATCGAACATCAACAATGTTAACAAGCTTATGGTGTGGTGTACCATTGTGAATAGTATGTTCATCTTATAAGGGTGAATATATTGGATTCCTTTTGCATTAATTCTACACTCTCCAACCAATGCATGTGACTTTGAAGAAATTTGATTCGAAATTCATGCATGTGTAGGGATGCATTGTATTCCTTTTGCTTTAATTCTCATTCTCCAATCGATGCATGCTACTTTGCAAAAAAATTAATTCGATATTTGACTGTATTATGCACCATTCAATACATTTATTTAATTCTGCACTACTTAATGTATGTGTAGGGATGTATTGGATTTCTGCTGCTTTAATTATACACTCCTCAACCAATGCATGTGACTTTGCATAAATTTGATTCGAAATTTGATTGCATTCTGCACCACTCAATACATCTCTTTAATTATGCACCACTTAATATATCTATTTTATTCCACATCATTTATTATGTCTCCTTATCTTCTTTCTCAATTATTTTGTCTCATTTTTAGTACTTGCTGTTTTAATTTTATGTATTTTATATTTTATGTTTTAATGTAATGTATTTTAATTTTACATTTTAATCTAAGGTATTTTAGTTTTATACTCCATTATTTATAGTATTTGTTGCTTTGAACTTTATGTTTTAATTATTATAATATTTTATCAAATTAATAAAAAATAAAACTAAATTAAGAAGTTAGAATTAAAAAAATAAAAAGTAGATATCAGTATATCAATGAAAATACATTCGGGCTGCACAATACCATAGGATTCATCCTGTCAGGCACCGGGAACTTTCCCTTTTCCCGACCCGCATTAGAGGCGTCGGGGAAATGGATTTACTCGGGCCACATTCCAGCCCTGACAAATTAAACAATACTACATCCCTACTATTTTCTTAATCTTGAAAAAGAAGAGATTACTTTTCTTCTCATTTATCACTAAATAAACTATTCTCAACTTTCAAGAATGCAAGTGCCTCGTGATAGGGTTTGAATATTTGCCGTAAAAACAACTTTATTGATGCAAGTATAAATAGAGTTTACAAGATATGAAAAGATGTAGAAAAGATATACATAAACCCTAGAGAAATATATATGAATCTATCTATGACATATTATAGGAATATCGTTAATACCCCCCCTCAAGCTTGAGTCGGCAACTGGACTACTCGAAGCTTGTCTCGAAAGAACTCAAATAAAGGACGTGCTAAGGATTTGGTGAAGATGTCAGCCACATGCTGTTCGGAAGAGATGTGCGTCGTCACGAGCTTAGCATCTTGTACTAGTTCACGAACAAAGTGATAATCAATATCTATGTATTTAGCACGTTTGTGAGCCACCGGGTTTTGGGTAATGAAAATGGAGCTATTATTATCACAAAATAGGGTCGGCGATTCAGGAAGCACGACGTGAAGCTCACGTAGTATGGATGCAATCCATTGAATTTCTGCTGCAGTGTTAGCCATGGCGCGATACTCGGATTCGCAGCTTGAACGGGCGACTGTAGGTTGCTTCTTCGCACTCCATGAAACCAAATTACCTGCAAAGTAAATAGCATAGCCATATGTAGAGCGACGAGAGTCCGGGCAGCGAGCCCAGTCAGCATCAGAATAGGCGATCAAGTTGCAAACAGAGTTACGGGAGAATGATAACCCAAGAGATAAAGTCCCTTTGATATAGCGTAGAATACGCTTAACAGCAACAAAATGATCGACCGTGGGGTTCTGTAGAAATTGGCTTACGTGATTCACCGCGTAAGATATATCAGGGCATGTAATAGTAAGATATTGCAAAGCTCCAACCATAGACCGGTAACATGTGATATCGTCGAATGGATCACCATCAGTAGTGAGTGCAACACCTGCAGGAAGCGGAGTAGATACCGGCTTGCTGTCAATAAGTTCCGCGCGAGATAAAATATCCATCGCATATTTAGCTTGCGAAAGAAATAATCCGTCGTCGGTATAAGTAACTTCCAAACCCAAGAAGTAGCTAAGACGGCCCATATCTTTAATGGCGAACTCAGAGTGCATGCGCCGAATGAAACCCGAAATGTGAGACGGGCTATTTCCAGTGAGAATGATATCATCAACATAAACAAGGAGAAATAGAGAAGTGCTACCGCGAATATAAATAAAGAGAGAAGTGTCCGCGCGATTGCATAAAAACCCTAGCGATAACAAAAATGAGCTCAAACGATGAAACCAAGCGCGTGGCGCTTGCTTAAGACCATATAGGGCTTTAGAAAGCCGACAAACATAATCAGGACGAGAGGCATCTGCAAAACCTGGCGGCTGCTCCATGTAGACAGGTGAAGATAAAACACCATTTAAGAAAGCATTTTTAACATCAAGCTGGTGCAGAGGCCAGTCATAATGAACAGCAAGAGATAGGATAATACGGACAGTGGCTGCCTTGATAACAGGACTAAAAGTGTGCAAGAAATCCATACCCGGAATCTGAGAGAAACCTTGAGCAACAAGACGTACCTTGTGACGTTCAATAGAACCATCGGAGCGGAACTTGGTTCGGAAAACCCATTTTGATCCTACAATATTGGTATTTGGAGGTCGCGGGACAAGACTCCAAGTATTATTATGATGTAGCGCACGCATTTCTTCGGACATAGCCGTGCGCCAGATGGGATCCTTGATGGCTGTCTTGTAGCTGTGTGGCTCTGCAGCGGCCAGCAATGCGGTGTGCAGTGCTGTGTTAGCATAGAATGCGATGTGGCGCGGCTTAAAAATTCCAGCTCTGGCTCGTGTAATCATTGGATGAGGAGGTGGTGGATTTTCCTCCTGAACGGCTCGAGGAATGTCAGGTGCTGCCTCAATCAGCTGAGGCGGCGAGGGCGGCGCGTGAGGTGCCGATCCATCATCCACCGGGCAAATAGAGCAAGGCTTGTGTGTTGGAGGCGGGGTAGCGGTCGGCGCCTGACAGCGTATTTTTCAACACGCTATTCTGCAAGTGTACAGACCACTGCAGAGGGCAAGTAATAATTTATCGAACTCAAGGACTGCAGGCTCGAAACACAACCAAACACTAAAACGTAGATATCGTACTACTATCTAGGCAAATCATAAAAGG
>JAPKLW010002649.1:11224-35561 GCA_026898455.1 Plectranthus barbatus
AAGCTCCATTTCCCCGACTCTCTTGTGATTTTTCTATCTCTTTTTCTACCCAATTCAACCCAACGTGATCAGTTCCTCGAATACTTGTTCAACCGTCTCATTTAATCCTCAAAATGCGTCTAAACTGTGCAAAACAACATCAACAAGACCAAACGTAATATTTCCTTAAAGAATAAGAATAACGCATGAAAACATCACGTAACAGTTCAGTCTAACGTATAATCTAAGCATAAATACATCAATAAAATGCACAGATTGAGTGTTTATCAGCGCCGCAGGCAGGCGTGTAGGAACCGTGATCGAAGAAGTCTGAGAAACAGGTTCAATAAAAGAGGAAATATCAAGCTGAGACATAGACATACCGGCGGATGACCGAGCCATAGGAAAATGATTCTCGTCAAAATGGGCGTGCCTGGTAACATACACCTTCGAAGTTTCAAAGTCGAGGCATTTAAATCCCTTGTGGTGTGACGAATATCCAACAAATACACGACGGATACTCCGAGAAGAGAACTTGTGGGCAGCATAGTCGCGGAGACAGGGATAAACACGACATCCGAAGGGATGGAAGTGTCCATAATTAGGAGGCGAGCCATAGAGAGCCTGAAAAGGAGAAATTCCAGCCAAAGGAACAGCAGGAAGACGATTAATAATATAGGTAGCAGTAGAAAAAGCATCAACCCATAAGTGTAGCGGCAGATTGGACTGAAATAATAGGGCGAGACCCGTTTCATTGAGATGGCGATGTTTACGCTCCGCACGACCATTTTGAGATGGAGTATAAGGGCAGGATAAAAGGTGATGAATACCCTTATCGTGAAAGAAATCTCGAACTGCATGGTTAGTAAATTTTGTCCCACCATCGCTTTGAAAGCGTTTGATAGTAGACGAAAATTGATTTTCCACTAAAGCCACAAAAATCTTGAGATGTGTATAGAAATCAGATTTTCGAAATAGAGGATAGAACCACGTAAAACGACTATAATCGTCAACAAAAATAACATAATAGCGATAGCCAGCAGAAGAAGTAATAGGTGCAGGACCCCATAAGTCACAGTGAATAAGATCCAAAACACAAGAAGAACGTTTGTCATTTAACTGAAATGGTAAACGAGCACTTTTAGCACGTTGACAAGAAGAGCAAAGCAGTGGTTTTGGTAAACATGAATTAACTGAAATATGTCCTTGTTTGCATAACAGAGAAATAGAATCAAAAGACACGTGGCCAAGACGGCTGTGCCATAACTCAAAAGATGCACGAAGAGCATTCCCTTTAAGCTGAGAGAGAAATGTTGGCTGAAAGTGATCAAGGGTGTACAGTCCCGCATTGCGACGTCCTCGGGCGAGAATTTCCTTGGTGTGACGGTGCTGAATAGTGAAATACTGATTAGAGAATAAAATATTAACTGGATAATCTGAAGTTAGTTTGCTGATGGATAACAACTTCTTCGCCAAGGATGGAACAACCAAAACATCAAGAAGTTTAATAGAATTCGCTAATTTAGAAGAACCAATGTGAGAGATAGGTAAAATAGCACCATTACCGACAATAACTTGATCGGAACCCGAATATGATTGAGCCGTGTCAAGACTGTTGACATCAGGAGTCATATGAGCCTATGCGCCTGTGTCAACATACCAGTCCGATGTGCTGGACGGAGAGACCGTACATGTAGATTGAAATGCTTCAGCAAGGTTGGCCGTGAGAGCCTGTGAATAGCGCTGAGGGCAAAAGGTCGCATAATGACCGTCTTGTTGACATAACTGGCATCGAGGTGGACGATTATTGTTAGATCGTCAGCGGCCGCGCTTTGAGTTTTCGGAGGAGTTGGAGCGCGAGTTTCCAGACTTGCCGGAGCCACGACCTTGTGAAGAGGAAGTATCGCGTGGCTTATTTTCCCCATAAGATGCTGCCGGAGAGACAGAGCTAGAGTCCAAAGATTCCTGAAAAATAGAAAAACTTTCCGCCTTGGATACGAGATCGCGAAAGGACGGAAGAAGCGTAAGAGCCATCTGAGTAATAGAAAAAGAAGAAAAGGCGGGACCAAGGCCACGAAGAAACCAGTGCGCCTTGTCCGTGTCATCAACTGGATGACCAATGGCTGCCAATTGATCGCAGATGGATTTGAAATCCCGGGCATAGTCTGAGACAGATCGGGTGCCACGCTTGATGAGCTGCAGGTCATCCTTGAGACGTAACTCCCGCGTCTTTGATTTGTTGTTGAACGCTACGTCCAAGGCCAACCAAACAGCGCGAGAGGTCGAGCAACCAAGAACTTAGGCCATAGCCTCCTCGGTCAAAGTCGAAAGCAAGAGGCTAAGCAGCTTTTGATCTTGATGATGCCAGGATGCATATGCTGGATTGGGCGCCGAAGTACCAGGAGGGGATGATAGAGTTGGCGATGGAGAGGAGAGGGAACCATCGACATATTTCATCAGATCTTGACAAGTCAGGAGCGGCACAACTTGAGAACGCCACAGCAGGTAGTTCGATGCTGATAACTTAATAGTTATCATGTGAACAATAGTTGAAAGCGGAAGAGAATCATTATCTGGGGCCATTGCAGCTTGCGGAAGAGGCAGAAATCCGCTGTTCTCGTGCGGCAAGGAACGGAGCGGACGGCCGCTGCCTGTAATAGTCGCGAATCGAAGCGAGAAGCGGCGAAGAACCCAGATGGAACGCACGCTGAAGTCGTGCATGTTTCCTGCTGGAGCCGCGAATAAGGTGCGGCGAAAAAACAGAAACGCACGCGGAGGGCGAGCGAGAGAAGGGAGAGGAGACGATCGAGAGGGAGGGAAGGATCGTATCAGGCTGATACCATGATAGGGTTTGAATATTTGCCGTAAAAATAACTTTATTGATGCAAGTATAAATAGAGTTTACAAGATATGAAAAGATGTAGAAAAGATATACATAAACCCTAGAGAAATATATATGAATCTATCTATGACATATTATAGGAATATCGTTAATACCTCGATTATTTCTCAATTCTCATTCATCTTTCTTTCTTCTACAATTTTTGCTGAAAGTTCCTCTCTGTTGTCTCTTTATTTTCTCCTTCACTAAAATTACCTAGATTTATAGTGTGTTCAGATTTGAATCTGACACACAAATGTTTGAGAATCCCTATATTACAAGAATGAAGACAAGATTTGGTAGAAGTCTGCAACGACGAAGATGAGTTAAGTGATTATGCAGAGATCTGGCATGTTAATATTTTGCTAATTTTTTATTTTTATATATTTTAGTATATTGTGTCTAGTTTTGTATTTTCTTCAAAAAAGTTTGAGGCAGAGCACGCCATTTTCTATTTATGCAAACGTATATGGAGTATAAATAATTATAGGTTTGATGGGGAATAAATGCAGAGCTTCTCAACGACTATATATCGAACCAACGGTTATATTCTACAATCATATGTCCGATTGTTTTTATACTAATTCTAATATTATGTTGCCAAATATGCTCAAAATTGTTAAATTATTTGATGCACATAGAAATGATAATATTATTAAAGATGTTATTGAAAGGATGGAGTTTAAATTGAGAAAATACTATGATGAAATTCCTTATTATGCCCTTTTTGCTTGCATTTTTTTTTTTATCTTAGATGTAAATTGGATGGTTGTTTATAGTTGAATATTATAAATGTTGGGAGTGGATCTGGTGAGAAAAAGTCTCCCGTGAAAAAATAAGAACATTATTTGATTATGTTTACAATATCGTTTGATTGTGTTTTCCTCGTCGCTTGATTACCAAGTTTGCTAGATTTTGTTTTAGTTGTTGTTTGATTACATATCAACCATTGATTTATTTAGATATAATAGATAAAATTCATTCTTTCTTTTTTTAATGGGAAGATTTATTCTTATTTGATCCCTTCTTTATAAATGCTTAGGTATTAAAGTTGAAGTTGATCAGAAACAATATATATCTAATTTATTCGAAAACCTAGTTGAAAATATTCTTCACATGGATGTAATGTTGTTGTCCCTATATCATCTTTTAGTAAAAGTAGTAATTCTACATTTGAATTTTTATGAATATTAAAAAACCAAAAGAAAGTGGCTGTAACAGTAAATCCAATTATGAGCTTATACATTATATGTATCTTTCATTGATGATATAAGTGATTTTGATATTTTGATATTTTGTAATTGGTGAAAAGTTGAACAAAAGAATTTTAGGATTTAATTTTAGAATTTTAGGATTTAATTGCGCTTTTAGTACAAGTGCAAGAACTATAATAGACAGAAGAACTCAATTGACTCTAAGTCAATTAAATTTTGCACGTTATTGAAAGATTAACCAGATGAAGAATATAGAATGAAAATTCTTGTAAGATTAATTGAGCTTTAATGTATACAGTTTCATTTAGATTATATGTACCAGTATTTTTACTTTTGTGATAATATAGTTTAGTTGCATTTTGATGAACAAGCTTTTTTATTTATTTATTTATTTGTGATAAACTCGATGTACAGTTGATCAATTTAAAAGTTTACTTGATTATAAAAATAATAAATTGTTCCATGTTCATTAAAGAAAGGCCGGACCAGGCCCAGCAAAACTAAACCTGGCCCATTTCAAGCCCAACTAATAATAGTGTTGAAATGTTCTGGGCCCAAGTATTTAGAAAATAGCCCAGCCCGACCCACGTCACTTATTATTTTCAAATTTTCTCACTCACAGATAGTGATGATGATGTTATCTTATTCACTTGTAGTGCAGATGGATCATCCATCACCAACACATCTTTCTACCCCATACTCGTCTTCTATTACAAGATTCACATGTTTGGATTAGAGAGAGAGAGAGAGAGAGAAACAGGGAGGAACCAGTGGAAGCCAAAAAAAAAGGGTGCATTTGAGTTAGTGCAGAGGCTATCATTTTCGATGCAAAAATAGGTGAAGTCTACGTACAAAAACAGAGAGACGGGAAAACCAGCCTCTACCTCTAGTAGTAGTAACTCTTGATCCATTATCTATGTACACAGAAACCAGCTATGTCGACGGATTTGTCTTTAACTCTTGGTGGCTTCCAGATTAAAGCGCTCCACTTCCGTCTTGGTTCTCTTCAGTTGCTTCACTAACTCAATCCGTTCATCAGAGTAAGGAGAAGGAATCTAGCCCATGCAGAAACAGGCTGTGTAAGCAACAAACATAACAGCAAAAGAGGAGGAGGAGGATGAGGATGTTGTTGGATGTAGGACTTATTATTACCATGCATGGAACGTATCTCTTGATCGCAGCAAACATGGCTGCATGCCCTACAGCAGAAACCTGATCCCGCAGACAAACTTTAAAACACAGAGAGAGAGAGAGAGAGAGAGAGTTGAATGTGATGTGGAGAGTGAGGGATCGGATCTTACAGGAATTAGCATTAGTATTGTTACAGGGATGAGAGTGGCAAGATCACAAAAGGTCCTCTTCATCTTCTGTCTCTGTCTCTTGGTTATATTATGGCGGCACAAATCTTTCATTACGAATCTCAGGGCATCCGATACGTCTATAAAGAGCAATTGGGTACCCATCCATATGTCCTGTACAATAAAACTCAGCATGCAACATAGAAAGCAGTGAATCCAAACACAACAAGAGATATGTACGGACGGAGCCGTGGACTCACAACACTCGCAGTTACAAGCTTCATCACAGACTTCCTGAAGAAATTTTGTTGGGCAGGCTTTGATGTAGCAGTTTCACCGCAATCAACCGATGTTTCAGTTTGATTACAAGACGAGATGGGAGCCTGTCATAAGTAACAACCTCCTAAAATTCGAGCGGAGCAACAAATATTTTGGAAATTGTCAACAAAAATCACATTCATATCAGGAATGAGTCAAGTTGACTGCTAAATTTCTGAACTTGCCAAGAAACATTTCCATCTGGTCTCTCTCTTATGTTTGGAATCACTTGTGCAGTTGATTTATTGCATTATCAAAAAGAATATATTAATCCTCCATATACTGGTTGTACCTGTATCTGTGGAGGTGCTTTTTTATGTTTCTCTCTGTTTCCTGATTCATCTGGTGGCTGCAATGCTTCCATTATAAAAGAAGGATTCTTTGTGCTCTTAAAAAGGAGCGATGGGGCGGAGTCGCGTCCATTTCGCTCCCCTAGTTTCAGCAGGTCTCTGTTCAAGAATGTTAACAGAAGAAACATTACTATCTAATCTTAGACATGAAGCCATGGTAGGTGAAATCGAGCAGAGCAGACCGAACGTACCCATTTCTATCATAGGCAGCCCAGTAGTCCTGTAGACATGCTGTTAGAAGGCCCTGACTAAGGACAGAAATCGACCATGAGCCTCGTGTAATAACAACAAAATGCAGAGAAAGCCATCATAGTAAGCGGAGTGCTGATCACCTATGAAGCAAGAATCCTAACAAACGAGAGTCCAACATTTTTTGCCTCGAGCTGGTGTAGTGAGCAAAGCCTGAAATCACATCATAGCTGATGGTAAAAACAGCATAAAAAATGATCTCCTTTTCCGCCTGAATTGGCTGGCTTTTAGATCTCCTCCCTTCTTGACAAAACTGGCAGTTATATGCAGCAAACAAGTCCAGCCACCGAGTCTCATCAATTATCACCTGCCAAAAACACAAATTTGAGCAAAGCTGTCGAGCTTGAAAAGAGTTGCATGAAGAACTCACCTCCATTAAGAGTTGATAGACTGACAGGTTTGAGAATTCTGGATATATAGAGAGGATACCGCATTCTAAGTAACTGAAAAACCAGAAACGCTTCTCGGTCAAAGCTGAAACAACGAATAATTACAAGATGAACTATGTTTACCTTATAAAATCTTTGATTTGTTCATCGGTGTCCTTTATGTTGTGCCTTGACAAGAATAGCCGAGATTCTCTTCCTAGATAAGCAAACAGTGCGAGAGTGGCCAAATTATGTTCTTCAACCTGAAAAAGGACCAGAAATACAATAAACAGACAGATATAGAAAGTTTTACTTCCAAGCAAGTCTGATGTCAGACCACAATTTGAGGAAAGCCATTGATAAAGCCACACATGCTCAGGAATGGGGGAAAACCTTGTCAGAAAGATTGTGTCTGCCACTGATAACACTCTCTCTTTCTAGTGCTACAGAAAGTTTTCTATGCACTAGTCCAATCCAAAATTCTACATCTTCGCCATTCTTACTCGGGAGTACTCTACATCCAAAATGAGACAGGAAATCCTCCTCAAATCCTGCCTCAGAAGCTAAGCTGTGCAGTTTTTCAAGAGAAACTAGATTGCTTGCCATGGTCAAAAGTTCTATTAATGTTTGTTCGACTGAGTTTGTTAACGAGGAACAAGCGAAGCGATCAGAACCTAACTTTCCAACAGCAGCACAGCAAGTGATAGCCAAAATAGTTCCTGCAATACCACTGAGTATTTTGTGTATTAGATTTCTCCTAACATATGAGGTCTGCAAAAGAAGTTTACACAATTAAACACCTTCCAGCATATTCTGCAGACCATTTCTTGAACAATGGCATAAAGAATCCAGCAATACGTGGAAGTTCTATCTCTTGAAACCACTCAACCAGTTTTATGTTCCTTGCGTTAAACTGACTCTCTATGCGGCCTCGAAGTAAGTCTATACTCGGAGAGAGGCTGCCAAACATCACAGAAAGAAATGTCATAATATAGCAATTCGAGTTCTTCATTGATTGAAGTGGAATTTTTTTTTCACACTAAGCACACAATCCATTAAAGTTAAGGATAGAGAGTGATTCAAGAATGGACAAAATCTCCAAGAACTCCTACCCCAACTTACATCTCATTTATAGGAGATGGATTGCCGGAGCGATTGTGAGAAAGAAACAGTTCCACTTCAATAGATGCTTTCAGCAGAGCATAAGCTGCCGCCTGGAGAAGGAAAACCGCAAATCAATCTAATCCATTCCTCTCGTTACAACCCAAGTTTCAGTCACTTGAAGATTCCCAATAAGCAGCACAATGTACTTTATTTGAGGTTGATCACAGAAAATTCTAATGATAGGGGTTTTCGGCAACTATGCGTACCTGGTAAGCAATGTGTTTATGCCAAGCATGCACATCCACCCCATTCCATGCCATTGCAACTGGTGGTCCGGTTCTTGCCATTTCAAGATTCTGCATTGCAAGTGAAAAGCTTCCAGCAGATTTATGTAACAGCCACACAAGGTAATCCACACGGTTAAATCCCGTTTGGTTGCTTTGAGACTCCGCCAAAACATAATCATCTTCCAAACTGGAGTCACACATGGCTGCCACCGAAGACAGGGCTCTGGGATAAACCCATTTCGACACCAATGAATGTCCATAAAGCAACTGCGTCCGAATCGCATTTCTTGATTGCCTGTGCCTCTCATGTTCCTTCACATAAATCTTTGATGGGAAATGTAGAGGAATCTTGAATTTCCATCCGTCTTCTGAATAAGCAGCTTTTCTACCAAAATCAACAAAAGGTGGTATAAAGCATAAAACAAAAAAGAGTATGAACTTTACATATCCATTCTCTAAAAACATCTTTAACAAATTGAACAACCCATTTCAAATATGTTGAAAAACCCTCTCAAGAAACCCCAAATCTGGAGACCCATAAGCATCTTTTTCGATATAAATCAAACACAAAAAAAAGGGGGGAGATAACAAGATAAGCCCAGATGAACATAGACTGCAACCATGATTCCTACTAAAATGATAGGATTAGATTCTTGATATAATCATCCATCCACACACACACGCTAGATAATCTTGACACAACATAGTCAACCTATCTTCATTGGCAAATAAAAAAGTATAATCCGTATACGCGCTATAGAAGAAAGAGAGGAGCTTACGGATTGCAGAAGTTGGTGGATCGCAGGTAGGAGCCGAATGCCATGGAATTTAGAGAAGGGAAAAGAAAGGAGGAAGAAGTAGGTGGTCCTTTTCAAATATGAAATGCATTGAGAGAAGGAAATTGATTAAAGAAAAGAAAAATATAGTTGTTGAATTTTGAAGAACAAAGTCATAGTATTATGCTCCCGCCAGGCGCCAGCACAGCAGTCAAGCTCCAGTTTTTTTTTTTTTTTTTTCACGCTTTTGCTTCTCTCTCAGCTCGCATTTTTATTTCTTGCTACGATTTTCTTGTTTTATGCTGCAACATTGTCTTCATCTCGATGCTGCCAAAAAGAATAATATGTCAAATCTTGTATTGTTTAATCCACCAAATTCGTGCATCGATGATGGATCTTCTTTTTACAGATCTATCCCATTATGGATTGATTGCCCAACTCGTTAATTCAAATGCATGCAATATCATGTATTTTGGTGTGCTATCACATCAAGGTTGAAAGTTGAGCTTTTGAGTTATAAAATATTACAGCCCTAATTATGTATTCCCCTTCATAACATGAAAATTGAAATAATAAAAAGCTACTTCAACTAAAACAAAGCGACTTCTACAAATGATTCTCTTCATCAATCTGCTAACTCTAGCATACAACATTGAAATGATAAATAGACAATACAATCAAAAATTCAGAGGAAAAGGAATGTTTTCATGTTGAAGGGAGACGTCGAAACGCTCTTTCTTTGTTCATCCAAGTTCATCTTCCTTCTGAAATCCGAGTTCTGCCATATCTTGCTTTGCCATCAAATTTCTGCATCAAGGAGCCATCAACAACATGTTAAAACGTGGATGAAATTGAGTTGCAGTTGAAAACAGAGGAAAGATATGAGACTCAGCAGCATTCTAAACTAGGAGACATTAACCATCAACAACTCAAATGTTCACAAACCAGAAGCTACAATATTTCATATTCTCAGTGCAAACCTATCCCAACTCTCACTTAACTCTAACACGAAACGTGGAGGACTGCAACTCATCGAAACATAACCTTCACCAAAGTAGAATGATCGAGCAGCAAGTAACCACAACAAGATATGCATTCATCACATACGTCAACAAGAGTAAGTACCAATGCAAACTTATGCGCTTGCCTTTCCATACGACACTCCAGGTACTTCCTAGAGAAGTGTCTGCATTGTTCAGAGCTATGGCGCAAAGACTTGAGGCAGTAAATGTAGTCTTTCTTCTCCTGCAGCAAATGAAACAAAGTTTGTTCAAACAAATAGAAGAGTGTAAAGTGTGGTACCAGGTCACATAGATGCATATGATCCAAGGGGAAAACTCCTTTTTCTGGGGGCACTGCTCTTGCTCCTCTGTTCCCACCAAATGCACCTCCTATCACAACAAATAAGATTATGCCCATCAACATTTACCATTTTGAGGTCTTAATGAAACTGAAGGAAGAACATCACAATCTAAACATAAACAAAAATTAACATCCCACACCATTAGCTCAACCTAGTAAGTTATGATTTTGGTTATGCATTTGATAAACCAGGAATTCATCCCAACTACTGGAAATAAATAATTAAACACACCCACAGCCACTCACTCACTCAATACTCAACCCCATCACCTATATGCCCTAATCCCACATACTGAATATCAGATCGACAATTCTATAATTTCAAAAAATCTATGAGGTTGAACTGAAAAAGATGAATTTTAAAAAACCCTTGAGCTTGATGAAACAGCGACATACCTGCACTCATTGGCCAAATCTCACAGATGAATCCTCGTCGATGAACCTCTTTTTCTGAGGAAAAAATTAAAACGAAGTACAAACCCACAATCCTTCCAGCCCAGCTCTGCTTTCACGAGGAATTGATTTTAATTCTTGCGGCATTCAAGTACATGGCCCGGATGCTGTTAAACAGCTATGCATATAGGTGAAGAAATTTAAGCAGTGCGTATATAATATAATGGTGTGAATTTTGGTTTAGGTTGAATTTGCTGATCCAAACACCTGCCCGAGGTATACAAAAAATGGTGATCCTACTTTTTTCATCGTACAAATTATTTTGCTTCATAGCCTAATTTCATCAAGGCGAAATTCTATGTTATATCAAATTAATAAAATTCTTATTTTCTCAATTTCCCGTTAAATATGAAGAGTTAGGGGTGTTAGGCAGGTTGTTCATGATTTGGTATAAACCAAATGGGAAAGTTTTAGATAGGTACGACTAAACGGTTTAGGCGAGTTTTATCCATTAATCAAACCTAAATTTATTTAATATATTTTAATTGAGGATTAATAAACTCTATTTGGGATGGGTGAACTCATTTGAATATGGATAAAATCTGCCCGTTTAGGCGTGCCTAACGCAAGTTTTTGTCAAATCAAATTAATTTGGGTGGTTATAAATTAGATTTTTAAATTGATAGTTTAAAAATTTTAAAATTAATTTGGTGGCTCAAATCGATCAATTCTACTTTATAATTTATAAATGTAAATTATAGTTTATTTGATAAGTTTTTACCACCATGTTCAAATCTCTTGATTAGCATAATTTATTTTGAGTTGGTTTCCTAAGGGACGATCTCACCATTTTTTTTATTTTGAGACGGACCTTAATATATCATTTCAATAAGTTAAATACATTATTTCATTTTTAAAAATTACATTATTTACAACATTAAAATACATCATTTGCAATAAAGAAACACATCATTTCATTAAATTTGTCTCACAATAAAAATGATGAGACCGTCTCATCTGAGAATTTGTCATATAGTTTTAGTTTGTTTTTATACAATCGACTCATTTGTCTTTTTTAATTTTATAATAAATTATAAATATAATAATTTTAAAATTAAAATTATATTGTAATAAGTAATAACAAATAATCTAATCAACTAATTTATATTTAAATCCTAGCTTTCTACAAATCAATTAAAGTCTTCACTCTCGATATATTATACTCCCTCCGTCCCACCTCAATTGTCCCACTTTCCTTTTTCGTCCGTCCCACCTCAATTGTCCCATTACTTAAAAAGGCAACTTTTTCACACTCAACAATAAAATATTAATTTCACTCAACTTACTTTACACTCATACTCCTTGGTTATTGTGCCCAAAGTCACCGGGACAATTCAGCCGGGACGGAGGGAGTAATATATTGTTGAAAATTGAAACATATTTCATTTCAAATCCTCAAACTGACTGGATCAAACCGATCTTTATATGGTTTGACTAGTTTGGTTTAGATAAATAATTTTATCAGTTTGATTTAGAATAATTTTAAACCGTACTTATTAATTTGATCGAGATTTTACTTCTAAACCAACCGAATTGGACCGCAAACACCCCTAGTGTTAAAGCTAATCCATCCGACTTTGAATTAGTTTTACCGGATTGATTTGAATTACAATTTTTTGAGCTACAAATCTCGACTTTTAAGGGGATGCGTTTAAGGGGTTTGACCGGTTTGTCTTTAATTCTTTAGGCGTATAAATATACTAGCAACCTTCTCCTTCTCCTTCTCCTTCTCCTTCTCCTTCTCTTTTTCTTTTTCTTTTTGTTTTATTATTATTATTATTATTATGTATTTTTTTTTCTACATATTGATCAAAACTACATAATCCACAGTCAATTTATATATTTATACTTTATTTGGGATTTTTTTTTTTTTCAGTTAACAAGGGATATAATTTTTAAATTCTCAAATGCTTCAGTAATTTATGATTGATGTAAATGACGAAATCCTTAACCTACATGTATTCTTTCGTGTTAACCTAAATTCGATCACAGTCCCATCACATACGATTGGACCCAAATTATTCTTAAATTACTTCAACCCGATTTCTTGATTTAAATTTCATAACAAAAGCTTACAAGAAATTCCAATTTTTGGAACAACATTCATAATGCATTGAGTTCCTTGATGAATTCGAACCAACTCATCTCTCTACAACCACTGTTGATATTAATTTCCTTAGTAACTCTTTGGTTTTCCCAAGAAAGAATCTCTTACCCTCCATCTTGGGAAATTTGAAGGCTCGATTAGGCCCCATGAGCATCAATACGAGATTAATCATTATTCTTAAGACTTGTTAGAAACTGAGTTTCGGTTTACTCCTTTATTTGATGTTTTGGTGTGTCAAAATTCAGCTTCTAGGTTTCTAATATATCTTTACATGTAATCTTTGTATATGATAAAATTTTGAGTTGTAATAGACTAGAAACTGAAGTTGAAGATCGAGCAAAGTAAAGCCAAAGCTCGAGAAGATCGAGAACTAAGTTTCAGAACTTAAAGTGAAGATGACAAGAAACTTGAAATAATGAAGACTATGTTTCGGAGCTTGAAACTTAGAATGTTTTTCACAGAAGAAAGGAAACGTAAAACTGACTTTGGAGAATGTTAGTTTTCAGTTTCAAAATTTAAGAGCACGTGAAAAATATGAAGACAAAAGGAATCTAAGTGGAGCTTAAAGTCACTTCGAAGATTCCTTAAAATGTCGATCATTATTCAGTACGAGGAACTTGAACTTAGATTCCTCGGACTGAAACTAAGTTTGACAAGGGTAGGTGAAAAGTACACTGCCAAAAGTCAAAAGCAGATGGCAGAGCATAACAGAGCAGACAAAAGAATGACTATGATTGGATGACTCAATCTTTGTCTCTAACGGATAGATCGTTGACTCTAACGGGTATAAATTTGAATTGTCATCCAACCTATCTATAAATAGCTCAACACTTCGATAGAAAATGTTATGAACACTCAAGCAAAAATTAGCAGAAACTTTGTCGAAAAGCTATCTTAAAAGCTCTCTGATTATTCCGTGTTTATCACGAGACTTAAGTCTTCCAACTTAAGCTATTCTTTCTTTGTATCTGTCTAAGTACACGAGGCTGAAGCTTTCCAAGCTTAAGCTATCATTTGGTCAGCAGTCAGTATTCTACTCTGGAATACTAATTTCGATGGGCATTGCCAACAACCTGAAGTACTGGGAAGAACAGTAAACATCCAAGCATCCAGATTGAAGGCTGCGAGGTGCGTCCTCACTTCAAGCTGAAGAAGGAAGCAGGCACCAGGAGTTTCTGGGCGAGTGTGCTAGCAGACCGAAGGACAAAGGATTCCGATGGGCTAGCTATAGATTGTGACAGGGCTTGTAAACTGATCCTTAGGACTTTGGTTCCGAACCACTATAAGATATCATGAGCCATTTATCGTTTTCTTTAAGATTAAGTTTGCTACTTATTTGAAACCTTCAATACTTGGCTAAGTATTGAAGTGCATACTTGAACCGAAACTTAAACTTACTTTGAGCCTGAAAACTGAGTTTTACAGAAACTGAAAACTGAGTCTGAAAGTCAGTTTTCAGCAAGTGCAAGATCATTTAAAACTTCTATTGCATACAATAGTACTCTGATTTTGGGACCAACAAGACTTGACTTATCATCATTTTTATTTGAATACTTACCGAGACATAACTCTGAAATAGTGATCAACTAAGATCACTGCTAATACCATCAAGACCATTTAGTCAACTTACCAAATTAAAACGTGGGATTTCATATAAACTAAAAACTCAAACTATCAATTGTTTTCTTTTGAACTCTCAAATGAAAAACATGTTTTACATTTTCAAGCACATGTCATGACCTAAATGCTTTTACGTGGAACCTCACTCAGAGAAGAGTATTACATACAGTGTATGGGTGTTAGCTAGTAGGGAATGCGAGCTCTTTAATGATCGTGCCTGACATCACTCGCGATGTTATGGTTTAATGCACTTGATGTCTTCGTGTTAGGGTAATTCCCTTCTTGAGTGTGCAACGTGGCTAGTCTAGGCGACCCCTTCCCGGATCACACCCATTTGTAAATAATGTAACTTGTGATGTTTTCGACTATAACCATTCACTTTAAAAATATTTTAGCACAATAAGAGAATTTCTAAAGCAAAACCTCTTGTGTTGCTCATGATTAATGGTATGACATGAACTATATTCCGTAACATTTGGGCATTTATCCACTGGGTAGCTTGTGTTCTTAACCTGGCATATTATTTCTAAATTATTTAGGTTGATGAAGTGACAAAGGCGAGGCTAGTTGCAGAACGAACTCCAAATTCTCTTTTGTAATAGAATAGTTAGAGTATGAACTACATATCCTCTTACATGCATTTCACTGATAACTTTCGCTGCTTTGATTCATTACACAATGAATTGTAATAACTCTTTATTCCAAAGAAGCCACGATCCCTTCTTGGGAAGGTGCTCAACTTCTTTTGTCAATTTTTGGATAAATGCGTGGATGAATGATACTCGCTCTGTCCCAGTGAAGTAGTCCCATTTCTTTTCGACACGGGAAACTTAAACTTACTTTGAGCCTGAAAACTGAGTTTTACAGAAACTGAAAAATGAATCTGAAAGTCAGTTTTCAGCAAGTGCAAGATCATTTAAAACTTCTGTTGCATGCAATAGTACTCTGATTTTGGGACCAACAAGACTTGACTTATCATCATTTTTATTTGAATACTTACCGAGACTTAACTCTGAAATAGTGATCAACTAAGATCACTGCTAATACCGTCAAGACCATTTATTCAACTTACCAAATTGAAGGGATTTGTGAACTGAATCACGAAGTCCGTTTGCCAAGATAGATAATTGGAATATCAAAATAAATTGCTATGCCTATGATTATTCCTAGCATGCTCCTATTGATTATGAATAAGGGGGTTTATGTGGAATACCTGGTTTGTAGAAACCTGAAGAACGAGTGCGTAGAGATTTGATCCTCGATCCTTTTTCCCACGCACCAAGATTTATTCATAACAGATTGAGGAATTAAATCTTATGAAAATTAAATAATAATTTTCGAAAATAAACAAGAGGGAGAGAAGAAAGAAGATCCTCCTGATCTGATCTTCTGATCTGTATCCCATCTCCAATCCGAATATCTGGTGAAGATTCCCTTCAGATTCCTTGCCCGGTTAAGAAGTAGAATTTCGTCCTCATTTCTCATATTTTTAGTCGATCACCACAACTCCCAAAATACTGGTTTGTTGTGTGCAACATATGATCTTGTGGTGTGTTGTGATCTGAGAACCTGAGGCCTATTTATAGGAAAATACTGGACTTCTATTGGGCTTGAGTTTTCATGGGCCAGACCAGGGACCAGAATGCAAATAGCAAATAAGGCCTATCAATTAATTAATTTCCATATTCAACCCAGAATATAATTAATTAATTAATATTGATTCATTCCACCAGAGAATCAATATTGTCCTACCTATTTGCTACCACGTTTTGAGGTACGGGTTGCATGGGCTCGGTTTATCCCCACATTTAAGGTTACAAACATTCGTTAATTAATTTAAGCTTTGACAAGCTATTTAATTAATTAACATCTTATATTCTTAAGTCAATCCACTCAAACCTTTTCACTTATGCTTGAACTTAATCAGCCTGCGGGACTTTAGCATAATGAACCTTTTGAGCTGCTCAGGGAATGTCACCATCCTATACTGGATGTGGTTACCTAGTTCCAGTACCAGACAATCATATACAAACTGCTATCACCCAAGATACAGATATACAAGCTCAACTAGAGCCTTTCACTGCAACTCAAAGTGATACACAATCTGTGTATACTTTTGTACCTTCATATAGGCTTAGGATCTCATCAAGCCATAGAGATCTAGATTCTTTTAATGTCAGATAAAAGAATCGATCTTGACTTAGGTCCTTATCAATGTGTGCCCCACACCAGCATACCAAGCCACACCAGCAAAACTCAGGTTTTGCTACCTTCTCCACAGGTTTGACTGGTTCCTTGCTGATATTCGACCATCTTTGACTTTTAGTTGCCATCTTCTGAAAGAAGGCCATGGCTCTCTTGGGACCCTTTGCCATCACAGAGTCCCCCAATGTGGAATCCACCAGTTCGACAGTCCTTTCATTCAATCCTTCGTAAAAAGTCTCAGCTTGATCTGCCAAAGATAACCCGTGGCCAGGACATACTCTCAGCAACTCTTTGTATCTCTCCCAAGCCTCATAAAAATTCTCATCATGTCTTTGAGAAAACCTATTGATATCCTTCTTCCTTTGCCTGATGACACTTGGGGGAAAGAAATTCATCAAGAACGCAGTCCTCAATTCCTTCCAAGTGCTGATATTGGTTTTATCCAGAGCAGAAAACCATGATTGGGCCTTGTCTCGCAGAGAAAAGGCAAAGAGCCTCATCCGCACGGCACTCTTGCTAACTCCATTGATTTTGGCAGTGTTGCAGAGCATGATAAATTTGTCAAGATGAGCATAGGGGTCCTCAGTAGCCCGGCCCCCATATTGATTCTGCTGAACCATCTGCACCAAACCAGTCTTCAGCTCAAAGTTATTGGCGTTGATGCAAATGCTGAAATAAGTCTCCTGGAACTTAGGTCTGTATCTTTTCTGGATAGCATCTTCATCCTCATCAGCATCAAACCCTAGATCGGCATCCTAATCTTCGTCATCTGAAGATTCTCCGGGTAGATTATTGTCCCGAGGATTCCAGTTGTTGGCTCTTTCCTGCTCCAATATCACCATACGCTCCCGCATGGCGTGCATCTCTATCAAAAGTTCAGCTGTCTACTCGGGAGTAAGGTTGGGGATATTCTCTTGATTTTCTTCAGCTATTTTGTTAAGTTCACTGCTGGAAGCGGCTTCCTCTTGGATTTTGAACCTAAGAACAAATACATCGGAAAACAACGAATACATCAAAAATGACTAACTAGAACAAATACAACTGAAGGAAAATAAAGTACAGGGAAATAACTGCAATACATCAAATCAGAAATAGAGCAAGTAAATGATAACGGATTCCATTCCCACAAGTCATCCTCCCCCCAAACTTATTCAATACGAAGGAAAGAATAAGTTTGAAAGTCAGCTTGTAGGAAGGGAATCAAGACCTCACCCCCGCGGTGGACTCCGATCGCGCTCTTCCCACCTGTTCCGACGGGTATAGCACAGGGCTGGCTCAAATACGGAGAAGTGCTCCTCCATCCTGCGGGTTAGATCCACCACAACGGCGGTGTGGGCAGCCTGCTGAGTCCAGATTTTGGCAAGTATAACATCTTGTACCAACTGATAATCATGAACGGCTCGAAGCTCGGTACGGAAGCTGGCAGTGGCTGCCGTCTGATCCTGCATAAATTGAAGGAACGGACCCCAGTCGGGGACTATGCTGGAAGTACGGGCACCACCAGAAGACGTAAAGGCGCCATCCCCTCCCCCTACAAGAAAAGGTGGAATGGACTGAAATGGGGGGGGGGGGGTCAGAACGGGGCGGCACATCCCTCTGCTGCTCAGCCCAGCGCCGCTCCTCGGCCAATCGTGCAGCCTCCTCCTCACGGGTACGAACCCGCTGATCTAGTGCAGTTGCATCGTGGTGCAACAAGCGAGAGGTGGGTGTTCCTCCTCGAGAACTCCGGGTCCTGTCCATACGAGCGTGCGTGGCCATAAACCAGTTGTCGCGAAATGCGAAGTCCGTGACATGTGTCAGCTCAGGTGCTGGCTAAAGAAACCTGTCGCCATTCAAAAAGCGCAGGTATAAATCACCTCCAAAGTAAACGAGGAATCTGAACTGCTCCAGGTGGCCAGTCACCAATGTTCGGTCGCCAGCAAGCGTGGTGAAGGCATGGACAGGAATACCAAAGTGTGCAGCAATGGGAGTCACGAATCCACCACACCATAAGTCGCCCGGAGTGGCAATCAGCTGTCTCTTCCAATTCTCCATGACAAATGCAGCCAAACTGATATGGACTCCACTCATCATAGCCCAGATGCAGAAAATCTCACTCCCACGGGCCTTCCCGTGTTCATTCCGGCTGAAATAGAGACTCCAAACAGCTTCTGAATATATCATAGCACTGGATTATCAATGGAGGTCCCCTTCATGTTGTCAATATCATAGTCGGTGGGATCATCCGCAGCAGCTATAGAAGGCCAGAAAGTCTCAATACGGAACTCTGGAGGCGGGATGTATAAGCCTCCCGGGGCACAACCAAATATCCAATCCAACTCTGATCGGTTAAGCCTATGCGGCTGCCCCCACAGCTGAAACTGAATCCCATTAGGCTCAACGGGTCCGCGGCGGTGGGTGGAATCGATTATGTGGAGTGTGGCAAAGAACTCCAGGACCAAGGGGGAATAGTAGGCCACTGCTGCTCAATAAAGTGCCCCCAGCCACACCGGGCAAACAGCCGCTGGACGTCATCCCTTAGGCCCATCTAGCGCAAGTCAGCAGCATCGGGGTACCTCATCGTCTTCAAACTGAAGGTTTTCATGTGAAGAAAATGTCATCGGTGGTCGGAAAAGGCAAAGTCGGGATCCCAAGATGGCAGCTCCTCAGGTACGAGAACCTGCTCGTCCTCCTCGCCGGCCTCAGACTCCTCGCCTGCCTCAGACTCCTCGCCTGCCTCAGACTCCTCCCTTGCCTCGGATTCCATATCATCATGCATCTCCTCATCCTTATCCGGGATGTACTCCTCATCAGAAGATGACATCCTCAAATCTACAGAACCAACAAAATACATAATCAGCATCAACAATATAGGAGAAAACAACCTACTCCCCCAAACTTGCCTAGTGCAAGTAAATCCAAAATTCAACCAAACAGACGTGTGCCCATAGCAAAGTAACCACCCAATCATGCAATTCATACCAAACCCAAGTGCAAAACGTCAATCATAAGTCACAAGAACCAAAATGTACACATGGGAGAGGCACAAACCAAGCAACAGTAAAGGGGGTGTGTATGAATCAAAATCCAAAATTCAACCTCAATTGGGCATGCCCATTCCAAATTGACCACCCAATCATGCAATTAACACCAAAACCAAGTGCAAAACATAAACCAATAAGCAAGTCAAGCATAATTTGCAATTTGGAAAGGTATAAAGTGAGCAACAGTAAAGGGGGTGCAATTGGAATCCTCATAAATCCACAAATATCAACAATTAAGCTACAAGGAACTCATATCGACTCTCCTACGACCTAGAACGAACCTAAGTAACCCGATATATGCAACAAATTGAAGTAATAACACAATTCAAACCAATGCAAAAAGCAGGCAAAACTAGGGCTCAACATTCAATTTAAGCACAAAAAATGGTAGAAGCAGTAAGGAGATTGAAACGAGAGATGGGAGACGAGTTTACCTTGGTTGGAAGCTAGTGGGTGGCGTTGAAAATCAATCGGGAAATGGGTGGCCGTGGTGCTGTGCATGTGTGTCGAGAGAGAAGGAGAAAAGAGTGAGGGAGGGGGGCTGTTCAGCGATTTTAAAAAGACAGATTTCGCGCGTCTGTCTCGATCGACAGGCGTGCTGTCGATCGACAGATGCGCCATTTTTCGATTTTTTGTATTTTTTTAATTATTTAATTAAATAACTAAATACGAATTATAAATTAAAACCTAAAACCAGATCGACCCGGCCGGTTCGACCGATACAAACGTGTCGATCGACAGGCTGGGTGTCGACCAACATACCTCACGACTCGACATAAATTGAGGCGACACTCGTGTCAATCGACATACCTCACGTCGATCGAGAGGAGGCCCAAATTTTAAAAAACGAAATTAAAAGCTGGAAATTTTTCTAAGGCATTGAACACATTCTAAAACCTAAGACTCGAAAAACTGACTCTAAAACCGAAATAAAGCAATAAAGTGATGGGTTACCTCCCAACAAGTGCTTCATTTAACGTCGTTAGCTCGACGATACCCTCAGATCATGGTCGGTTCAGATAATGCACCTCCACAGCTTCAATTTGCAGCGGGCTGTAGTAGCGCTTGACGCGATGTCCATTGACTCTGAAGATTGTGCCATCCTGGCTAGCTAACTCCACAACTCCATTTCTGGCAATGTTGACCACAGTATATGGTCCATTCCACTTGGACTGCAGCTTTCCTGGCATGAAGCGAATACGAGAATTAAAGAGCAAAACAAGATCACCTTTGCAGAATTGGCGCCTCTTCAAGCCTTGATCATGGAATCTCTTTGCTCGGAGTTTGTAAATCATGGAATTCTCATAAGCCTCCTCACGGAATTCGTCCATCTCATTCAAGTAAGCAGCTCGGCTCTCAGCAGTAGCCTTCCAATTCAGATTCAACTCCTTCATAGTCCTCCATGCCTTGTGCTCAAGCTCCACAGGAAGATGACAGGACTTACCAAAGACCAACTAGAATGGGGACATACCAATCGGCATCTTGAAAGTAGTACGGTAAGCCCACAGTGCGTCATCGAGCTTGAATGCCCAATCCTTCTTCATCTTGACAGTCATCTTAAGGATCCCTTTGATCTCTCTATTAAACAACTCAGCGAGCCCATTCCCTTGGGGGTGGTATGGAGTAGTAACCCTGTGCTTGACACCATATCGAGCAAGAAGAGCAGTAATAGTGCGGTTACAGAAATGGGAACCAACATCACTCACCAAGGATCTCGGAGTGCCATATCGAGTCACCACATACTTCTGGATGAAGTTCACCACAACTTTGGAGTCATTGGTGGTCGTCGGAATGGCCTCCACCCACCTAGAAACATAATCAACAACCAAAAGAATGTAAGTGTAACCACTTGAAGGTGGGAAGGGTCCCATGAAGTCTATCCCCCACACGTCGAAGATCTCGACCTCAATCACTGGTGTAGTGGGCATCTCATCTTTCTTCGAAATGTTGCCCATCCTTTGACACCTGTCACAGTTAGAAACAAAAGCCTTGCAATCTCCATGGATTGTCGGTCAGTAGAACGCACTAGAAAGGACCTTGAAGGCGGTCCTCTTGGCAGCAAAGTGGCCACCGCTTAGAGAAGAATGGTAGGCCTCAATGATCTTGAAGAATTCAGGCTGAAGAACACACCGGCGGATAATAGAATCGGCACATCGGCGCCACAGGTACGGATCCTCCCAATAGTAGAATCGGACCTCCTTCAAAAATCTCTTCCTTTCCTGTTGGGTAGACTCCGGAGGGGGAACTCCACTCACCAAGTAATTGGCATAGTCAGCATACCAAGGGGTCTTGTTGCAATAGTACTCCTTGAGGTCCCTATCTTTGCATGCATAGACCTGTTCATCAGGGAAAGTCTCTTGGATCCTCATCTTCTGATCATCCCCCCTCAACCGGGTACTCCAACCTGGAGAGATGGTCGGCAATCACATTCTTACAGCCCTTTCTGTCCTTAATCTCCACATCGAACTCCTGAAGCAACAGGATCCATCGGATCAACCTGGGCTTGGCATCCTGCTTAGCAAACACAAACCTGATAGCAGCATGGTCAGTGTAAACAATAGTTTTCGACCCTATCAAGTAGGGCCGAAATTTGTCAAAAGCATACACAATAACAAGCATCTCCTTCTCCGTGGTGGTGTAATTGCATTGGGCAGGGTTCATGGTCTTGCTGGCATAGTGGATGACATGGAAAAGCTTCCCCTTCAGCTGCCCTAGAACCGCTCCAACTGCATAGTTACTAGCATCACACATGAGCACGAAGGGCTCATCCCAATCCGGAGAAGTGAGGACTGGAGCAGTCACCAATGCCTTCTTCAACTGCTCGAAGGCCTTCAAACACTCTGCATCAAAAACAAAAGAAGCATCTTTCTCAAGCAGATTACAAAGGGGTCTAGAGATTTTAGAGAAATCCTGTATGAATCTACGGTAGAACCCGGCATGGCCTAGGAAACTCCGAACTCCCTTCACATTCAGTGGTGGCGGCATATTCTCGATCACCGTGATCTTGGCCCTGTCCACTTCCAAACCTTCAGAGGACACCCAGTGCCCTAGTACAATCCGTTCCTTCACCATGAAGTGGCACTTCTCCCAATTCAGACACAAGTTTGTCACAGTACACCTCTCCATCACAGTAGCTAAATTCTGCAAACAACCATCAAACGAGCTACCAAAGACATAGAAGTAATCCATAAAAACCTCCATAATGTGCTCAATAAAATCATGAAAAATAGACATCATACACCGCTGAAAAGTAGCAGGTGTATTGCACAAACCAAAAGGCATCATCTGGTATGCAAAGACTCCATATGGGCAAGTGAAAGCCGTCTTGTGCTGATCTTTCGGGGCCACTAAAATTTGGTAATAACCAGAATATCCATAAAGAAAACAGTAGTAGGGATAACCTGACAGTCTGTCAAGCATCTGATCAATTAAGGGTAGAGGGAAGTGATCTTTGCATGTGGCGGCATTCATAGCACGGTAGTCGATGCAAAACTGCCATCCTGTGACTGGTCTCGTCGCCACCTCTTCGCCATCCTCATTCTTCACAATCTGAATTCCCCCTTTCTTGGCCACAACCTGTGTCGGACTCACCCATTGACTGTCGAAAATGGGATAGATCATCCCATTGTCTAGAAGCTTCAGTACTTCCTTCTTCACGACCTCTTGCATTGTAGGCTTGAGTCTTCTCTGGGCTTGTCTCTTCGGCTTAGCCTCGTCTTCCAAACTGATCCTGTGCTGGCATATAGTTGGACTTATTCTTTTGATATCTGCCAGTGTCCATCCAATAGTTGACTTGTGGTCCCTCAAAACTCGTAGAAGCTTCTCCAACTCTGTAGAAGTAAGAAAAACAGACACAATTACAGGATAAGTGTTATCAGGACCCAGATAAGCATATTACAAATGAGTGGGAAGAGGTTTAAGCTCCAAAACAGGTGGTTCGGGCTGTTTTTTCGCCCCGGGTGCAGCTGTGTCGACCCAGCCTCTCTGTCGATCGAGACAGAGGCTAATTCCTTCTTCTTCCTCCTCCTGGCCTGCCTGTCGAGCTGCTGGATTTGGCTCCCCTGTCGATCGACAGGGAGGTAAAATTGCTGCAGTCGACACAGCAGCCGCGTCGAGCGAGACAGAGGTCACTGCTTGATTTTTCCTTCCTTCTTCCCCATATTGGCTCGGCAGGGGCTCCCTTTTGTTCTCTTTTGCCCTGGGTATCTCCTCATTCACATCAAGCTCCATAATGAAGTCCAGAATCTCATCACAAGCTTCATCTAACTCTGAAATAGAGAAGAGAGAATGGTGTAGGCATTGTTCCAGATAATCGGTGTTAGGATTAACAGAAATTAAAGGAGAAGAAATCACCGGATCAAAGATGTCTATCATATGGCATTCCTCTTGGTAACTCCCATCATCGTGTTTCTGCATAGATTTGTAAATCGAGAAGGTCACAAACTCATTATTGACTCGAAATGTCAGTTTCCCATCTCGAATATCGATCAGGGCTCCTCCGGTCCTCAGAAACGGTCTCCCCAGAATTAGCGGGATATTGTGATCCTCCTCCATGTCCAAAACAACGAAATCAGCAGGAAGTATAAAATCTTTCACCTTCACCAAGATATCCTTGATAAGCTCATTATTTTACTCGCTTATCTATATTATTTTCTACTATTTTATGTAGTTTTATTGAGTTTATATATATATTATGTGCATGAGTCTATATTAGGTGGTATTATGCGCGTGTTGGTGTTTTTG
>JAPKLW010002649.1:45561-73396 GCA_026898455.1 Plectranthus barbatus
TTTGCCGCTGTTATTATAATTAATCTGTTAGAAATAGCAGTGATCAATCCTCCACAATTCCTCTAGGATATGAGATCGATCTATCAACCATCTGAAGAGTGATGGTAATCGGTTTGATATATCCAATCTCTAGTCTCTTGAAGATTGACAACAGCATCAGATTGATGCTTGCTCCAGAATCGCAAAGCACCTTCCCGAATGTCTCTCCACCTATAACACAAGAAATAGTAAATGAACCCGGATCCTCTTTTTTCAGAGGCAGCTTCTTCTGAATAATAGCACTGCATTCCTCAAATAGGTTCACCGTCTCGTGCTGCAGCATAGGTCTCTTCTGAGCGACCATATCCTTCAGGAATTTGATATACCCCAGCATCTCTTGCAAAGCTTCCACGAGAGGGATATTGATGTGCACCTTCTTCATATTCTCTAAAAACCGTGCACACCTCTCATTCATCTTCTTCTTGGCAAACCGCTGTGGAAACAGCATCGAGGGCAGCTTTTCACCGGGGCCTGGCGGCTGTGTCGATCGATGGGGAGGCGTGTCGACCGACACGCCAGCTTCTGCATTAATTGTTGAGTCTGGCCCTTTATCTCGATCGACAGGGGCTCTGTCGATCGAGATAGAGGCATCTCCTGCGGGCTCCTCCTCCTTTTCTCTCCCTTCTTCGGCCTCAGATTTGGCCCCTTTCTGGTCGGGTCCCTTGTAGGACTTGCCACCCCTCAAGGTGATGGCGTTAACCTGATTTCTCTGATTCTTCGGGTTTGCCTGATTGTTGCTTGGTAGCTGCCCTTGTTTATGTTGTGATCCAAGGGATGCGGCAATCTTGATGACCTGTGTCTCGATCATCTGAGCATGCTTCTCCACTCTATCCACTTTAGTGTTGATTCCTTGCACCTCTTTCTCCAACTGCTCAACTCTTTTATCGGACTCTTGCATGAACTTGGCTAGGATTTCCTCAAGGTTCAGCTTCTTCTTTGGTTCCACAATTTCTCCATCCTCCACATTGAATCCAGCAGGAGGTTGCTCGGCAGCATCAGGATTTGAATATGAGAAACCTGGGTGATTCCTTGTCTTGTTGGGATTGTAGCCTTGATTGTAGTTCTGATTGTAGCCCTGATTTTGTGAATATCCTCCTCGGTTGTTATTCTGATAACCACCTCTTTGAGCAAAATTGACATCAGCGGCATCAGTCTCACAAGAAGAGGACGGAATTGGATCGACAATAGCAATGGTTTGTCCAGATTCCATCTTGGCGAAGTCCTCTCTCAGCTTCTTGATCTCTCCCAACAAGTCTACCTCAGATTTTGCTACCTTCTCCACAGCTTTGACTGGTTCCTTGCAGATATTCGACCATCTTTGACTGTTAGTTGCCATCTTCTGAAAGAAGGCCATGGCTCTCTTGGGACCCTTTGTCATCACAGAGTCCCCCAACGCGGAATCCACCAGTTTGACAGTCCTTTCATTCAATCATTCGTAAAAAGTCTCAGCTTGATCTGCCAAAGATAACCCGTGGCCAAGACATACTCTCAGCAACTCTTAGTATCTCTCCTAAGCCTCATAAAAATTCTCATCATGTCTTTGAGAAAACCTATTGATATCCTTCTTCCTTTGCCTGATGACACTTGGGGGAAAGAAATTCATCAAGAATGCATTCCTCAATTCCTTCCAAGTGCTGATATTGGTTTTATCCAGAGCAGAAAACCATGATTGGGCCTTGTCTCGCAGAGAAAAGGCAAAGAGCCTCATCCGCACGACACTCTTGCTAACTCCATTGATTTTGACAGTGTTGCAGAGCATGATAAATTTGTCAAGATGAGCATAGGGGTCCTCAGTAGCTCGGCCCCCATATTGATTCTGCTGAACCATCTGCACCAAACCAGTCTTCAGCTCAAAGTTATTGGCGTTGATGCCAATGCTGAAATCAGTCTCCTGGAACTTGGGTCTGTATCTTTTCTGGATAGCATCTTCATCCTCATCAGCATCAAACCCTAGATCGGCATCCTCATCTTCGTCATCTGAAGATTCTCCGAGTGGATTATTGTCCCGAGGATTCCTTTTGTTGGTTTCCTGCTCCAATATCACCATACGCTCCTGCATGGCGTGCATCTCTCTCAAAAGTTCAGCTGTCTGCTCGGGAGTAAGGTTGGGGATATTCTCTTGATTTTCTTCAGCCATTTTGACAGTTTCACTACTAGAAGCGGCTTCCTCTCGGTTTCTCCTGTTGTTGTTTCTTCTGCACGTAGCCTCAATTTCAGGGTCGATTGGAATCGGTGCTTTACCACTCTTTCTTGTGTTCATAAACTACCTGAAAATAAGTCGAGGGAAGAGTGAGTAAACACAGAACATCAAACAAACCAAAAGAAATTAACTAACACACGAAATAAACGATAAAACAAAAATAATTGAAAAATCGACTTCTCTGTCGATCGACAGGCTGTGTGTCGATCGACACGGCCGAAGCGACTCTGTTGATCGAGATTCAGACTGTCGGTCGAGACAGAGGGTAAAATTTTAATGAAAAACTGGCAAAAATTTTAAAGGAAAATAATAAGAAAATCCTGCAAAAATGAAAGGGAAATTAAAATTAAAATTACAACTTAAATCAACAACCCTAAATAGATTCAATAACAAGATAATTCTAAACAATCCCCCAGCAACGGCGCCAAAATTTGATCACTATTTTTTTAATGATACTTATAGAGTAGTGACAAGTTTAAATTATCGATCCCACGGAGATTGTAAAAGCGAACATCTCATATATTGAAACATTTGTTTTCGGTTTGTTGTCTAAGTAAATAGAAATTTAGATGGGTTTTGAAACTTAAAACTAATTTTGCAAGAAAATTAAATTAAAGCAGAGATTTAAAAACGGAGTTTTCAAGACACTAGAGAAAAGATCAGATTCTAGGGCAAGTTCATATCAAGGATAGCATGCAAGGAAAATCAATCGATCAATTAAACTATTGATTATGGTGGAACATCAGAACAATATTACAAATCCCAGGGTTAGGCAATTTATAAAGTAGATTGTCAATTTCCTATATCCTTTCGGTCTCTAGAAAAATTAACAACTCCCAAAAACATCAGATTTATTCCTATGAATTAAATTATTCTTTTCAGACACAATTAAAAATCCATATTATCAATTCTTAAATCCATTAATCAATTTTCACTTTTCAGTCTCAAATTAATTAATTATGAAAACCTAATCAAATGACCAATTTAATCAGATTAAGAAAAAGCCCAAGAATTGAGAAAACAATTTAAAATATTGATCGATTCAATTGCCTAAACATGCATCCAAGACAATCACATAAGCCCTAGAATCTGAATAAAGGATTACCTACACATATTCATGTTAAACAAAAATATGGAAAGATAAAACCTGTAACAATACTTCATAGAGAAAACAAGTCTTGATATTGCATCCAATCTTCAAAAAGATCGATCACAATCTTCACTCCAGATCAAAAGCAACTCAAGAACAATGAAAAACTCTAGGTTTAGGTCTAAAAAGTGGCATAAGTCTTTAATTTCGCGAAAACATAAGTATATATACTTGATATAATTGTCCCAACATGGAAATAACTTAAAAGCAATAAATTCCGCCAGAATGACCCGTATCTCGATCGACGTAAATCCTGTCGATCGAGATACAACTTCATCTCCCAAACGACTCAGCTTCGGGGTCCCTGTCGATCGACAGGGCGGCTGTCGATCGACAGGATTGTCTCTTCCGTCGACTGCTTCATCCTTCAACACCGCACAAACTTTCCCTCTGTTTCGATTGACAGGAATCCTGTCGATCGAGACAGAGCGCACATCAGAAAATTCCATTTTTCAGACTTAGTCGATTTTCACTCCAAAAACCTGCATTTTTCAGCATAACAACCAACTCAGATATAAAAGTAATGCGATGCTCAGAATTTAAAGTAAACGTACCATAAAATTATCAAAACAACCTAAAAATCCATTGATAGGTGAACGAAATAATGCACTTATCAACTCCCCCAAACTTGAACTATTGATCGTCCTCGATCAAACACCAAAAGAAACTAAAATTCATGCAAACAGAGGTGTGCAATGCCTCACAAGATTCATCACAATCTAAGTACACTATCATCCAACAGATAATGCAATCAAAATCCAATCCAAATTATCAACAGTTTCGGGAAGAACCTAACAGATAGGAAGAATTTCATCAATCACTCATCACTCAAGTGTTTGGGACAGGTGTTTCACTTGATCCCAAGGAATAAAGTTGTCTTAACCATAAGTTCGGCAAATTTCTCATCTCTCCACTGTTTAGAAAGTAACATGACTCAGTGAATCAAAAAGTTCTTTAATTTGGTTGTAATGGGGCTTTTCTAGAAGGTAGGTCATTTTAGGCTGAGTGACTAACACACTTATGATTTCCACAACTTCCCAACTGTCAATCCACATCACATCTCTTTCTCAACTTCCTCTTTTCTACACTTATACACACATTTTCAACACATGTTCACCTTGTGAACTTATCCTTACAATTTAAACCACAGTACAAACAAAACCCAACTGCAAACAACAGTGTAAACTTTTCTTTTCTCTCTCTTTTTTTTTCATATATTTTTTTCTCAAGTCAGCTCAAATCCATGAGCATTCACGTTTTCAACAAACTACACAGCTCATAATCACACTACCCTTCTCATTTTCCAATTTAATCCACACAATTGACTCACCAAAACACTACTTACATCAAAAGAAAGACTTTTCAGGCTCAAGGTGGCTGCAAGTGGTCATGTGTAGGGTTAGTGTTTGGGATAAGGCTAAGAAAAGAGATGCCTGAGATCATTTCCACCAAGTTTTACATCAATACAGTCTCGAGAGAGAAATAAGCAAAATTCTAGAATCCAACTGCAAACTCGATCACACATGAAAGAAAAATTCAGGCACAAATCTCACTTGGCTATTTTGTTCTTCCCTAACAGTATCAAATCCAAACCAGATAAATCAAGCAAAATCAAGAATCAGAGAGCAACTCATCATGCGGTATTCTCCTATCATCGGCTACTCATCATGCAATCCTAATTGTCTCAATCTCAGTGTAGACCAATCATCAACCAAACAAGTTCATATCTAGGGAAGGAGAGTACATAATCTCAAGTCACACTTAATGGATTTTGAATCTAAGAACAAATACATCGGATAACAACGAATACATCAGAAATGACTAACTAGAACAAATACAACTGAAGGGAAATAAAGTACAGGGAAATAACTGCCATACATCAAATCAGAAATAGAGCAAGTAAATGATAACGGATTCCATTCCCACAAGTCATCCTCCCCCCAAACTTATTAAATACGAAAGAAAGAATAAGTTTGAAAGTCAGCTTGTAGGAAGGGAATCAAGACCTCACTCCCACGGTGGACTCCAATCGCGCTCTTCCTGCCTGTTCCGACGGGTATAGCGCAGGGCTGGCTCAAATACGGAGAAGTGCTCCTCCATCCTGCGGGTCAGATCCACCACAGCGGCAGTGTGGGCAGCTTGCTGAGTCCTGATTTCGGCAAGTATAGCATCCTGTACCAACTGATGATCATGAACGGCTCGAAGCTCGGTACAGAAGCTGGCAGTGGCTGCCGTCTGATCCTGCATAAACTGATGGAACGGACCCCAGTCAGGGACTATGCTGGGAATACGGGCACGACTGGAAGACGTAAAGGCGACATCCCCTCCCCCTGCAAGAAAAGGTGGAATGGACTAAAATGGGGTGGGGGGTTCAGAACGGGGCGGCACATCCCTCTGCTGCTCAGCCCAGCGCCGCTCCTCGACCAATCGTGCAGCCTCCTCCTCACGGGTACGAACCCGCTGATCTGATGCAGTGCCATCGTGGTGCAGAAAGCGAGAGGTGGGTGTTCCTCCTCGGGAACTCCGGGTCCTGTCCATATGAGCCTGCATGGCCATAAACCAGTTGTTGCGGAACGTGAAGTCCGTGACTTGTGTCAGCTCAGGTGCTGGCAAAAGAAACTTGTCGCCGTTCGAAAAGCGCAGGTACAAATCACCTCCAAAGTAAACGAGGAATCTGGCCTGCTCCAGGTGGCCAGTCACCAATGTCCGGTCGCCAGCAAGCGGGGTGAAGGCATGGACAGGAATACCAAAGTGTGCAGCAATGAGAGTCACAAATTCGCCACACCATAAGTCGCCCGGAGTGGCAATCAGCTGTCTCTTCCAATTCTCCATGACAAATGCAGCCAGACTGATATGGACTCCACTCAGCATAGCCCAGATCAAGAAAATCACACACCCACGGGCCTTCCCGTGCTCATTCCGGCCAAAAACAGAGACTCCAAACAACTTCTGAATATATCACAGTACTGGATTATCAATGGAGGTTGCCTTCATGTTGCCAATATCATAGTCGGTGGGATCATCCGCAGCAGCTATAGAAGGCCGGAAAGTCTCAATACGGAACTCGGGAGGTGGGCTGTATAAGCCTCCCGGGGCACAACCAAATATCCCATCCAACTCTGATCGGTTAAGCCTATGCTGCTACCCCCACAGCTGAAACTGAATCCCATTAGGCTCCACGGGTCCGCGGCGGCGGGTGGAATCGATGATGTGGAGTGTGGCAAAGAACTCCAGGACCAAGGGGGAATAGTAGGCCACTACTGCTCAATAAAGTGCCCCCAGCCACACCGGGCAAACAGCCGTTGGACGTCATCTCCTAAGCCCATCCGGTGCAAGTCAGCAGCATCGGGGTACCTCATCATCTTCAAACTGAAGGTTTTCAAGTGAAGAAAACATTGCCGATGGTCGGGAAAGGCAAAGTCGGGATCCCAAGATGGCAGCTCCTCAGGTACGAGAACCTGCTCGTCCTCCTCGCCGGCCTCAGACTCCTTGCCTGCCTCAGACTCCTCCCTTGCCTCGGATTCCATATCATCATGCATCTCCTCATCCTCATCCGAGATGTACTACTCATCAGAAGATGACTTCTTCAAATCTACAGAACCAACAAAATACATAATCAACATCAACAATATAGGAGAAAACAACCTACTCCCCCAAACCTGTCTAGTGCAAGTAAAACCAAAATTCAACCAAACAGACGTGTGCCCATAGCAAAGTAACCACCCAATCATGCAATTCATACCAAACCCAAGTGCAAAACGTCTATCAGAAGTCACAAGAACCAAAATGTACACATGGGAGAGGCACAAACCAAGCAACAGTAAAGGGGTGTGTGTATGAATCAAAATCCAAAATTCAACCTCAATTGGGCATGCCCATTCCAAATTGACCACCCAATCATGCAATTAACACCAAAACCAAGTGCAAAACATAAACCAATAAGCAAGTCAAGCATAATTTGCAATTTCGAAAGGTATAAAGTGAGCAACAATAAAGGGGGTGCATTTGGAATCCTCAAATCATCAAAAATCAACAAATATCAACAATTAAGCTACAAGGAACTCATATCGACTCTCCTAGGACCTAGAACGAACCTAAGTAACCCGATATATACAACAAAATGAAGTAATAACACAATTCAAACCAATGCAAAAAGGGGGCAAAACTAGGTCTCAACATTCAATTTAAACACAAAAAATGGTAGAAGCAGTAAGGAGATTGAAACGAGAGATGGGAGATGAGTTTACCTTGGTTGGAAGCTAGTGGGTGGCACTGAAAATCGATCGGGAAGGGGGGTGGCCGTGGTGCTGTGCGTGTGTGTCGAGAGAGAAGGAGAAAAGAGTGAGGGAGGGAGGTTGTTCAGCGACTTTAAAAAGACAGATTTCGTGTGTCTGTCTCGATCGACAGACATGTTGTCGATCTACAGATGCGCCATTTTTCAATTTTTTGTATTTTTTTTATTGTTTAATTAAATAACTAAATACAAATAATAAATTAAAACCTAAAACCGAATCGACCCGGCTGGTTCGACCGACACAAACGTGTCGATCGACAGGCCGGGTGTCGATCGACATACTTCACGACTCGACAAAAATTGAGGCGACACTCGTGTCGATCGACATACCTCACGTCGATCGAGATAGAGGCCCAAATTTTAAAAAACGAAATTAAAAGCTGGAAATTCTTCTAAGGCATTGAACAAATCCTAAAACACCTAAGACTCGAAAAACTAACTCTAAAACTGAAATAAAGCAATAAAGTGATGGTTACCTCCCAACAAGTGTTTTCTTTAACGTCGTTTGATCGATGATACCTCAGATCATGGTCGGTTCAGATAATACACCTCCATAGCTCCAATTTGCAGCGGGCTGTATGATCTACTACACACTGTATGATCTCCCTATCGACGAGATAAGAGGATAAGAGCGTTTGCGACATATGTTTGTTTATTCAGACAGGAGATGAACATAGAACATTTATGATTATCAGTATATTAACCAATCGACCTTGTATATAATATACCAATCATAATGCTTTCAGTATTCCAGAGTATAACGCGTCTAAACTAATCTAGCTATTACATCAATCATTCTTCGTGGCTGGCTTCGCCCTCAGCCCAAGGTTACGTACATGCATCTCGTAGACCTTCTGAGGTAGAGCTTTTGTGAATGGATCTGCTTGATTATCTTTTGTATCAATCTTCTCTACTAGCACATCACCCCTTGCTACGATTTCTCGTATAATATGGTACTTCCTTTCAATGTGTTTTATCACTCTGTGAGTTCGTGGTTCCTTTGAATTAGCCACAGCTCCCGAATTATCACAATATACTGTGATGGTCTTGGGTAGCTTAGGAATCACGTCCAACCCCAGAAGGAAGTTTTGAAACCATACTGCTTCTTTCAAAGCTTCAGAAGCTGCCACATATTCTCCTTACATGGTGGAGTCAGCAATGCACTTCTGCTTTGCACTCCTCCATGATATGGCCCACCTCCCAATGTAAACACATAGCCAGAGGTGGACTTCTTTTCGTCTCGGTCTGCCTGGAAATTCGAATCCGTATAACCCATAGGGCACAACTCCTCACACTGATAGACGACACAGTAGTCTCTAGTCCTTTTCAATGAATCTTGCTACCATGCCTACAGCAAAGCAGATATCTGGCCTCGTGCATAGCATTGCATACATGAGACTCCCTACGGCCGATGCATACGACACATTGCTCATCTCATCTTTCTCCTTTTGTGTCACCGGACACTGATCCTTGGAAAGACATATGCCATGTTTGAAGGGTAAAAGACCTTTCTTGGCAGTTTGCATGCTGAAACGGGCAATCACAATATCCACATATGACCCTTGAGACAAGGTCAGCATCCTTTTATTGCGCTCCCGCAATACTCTTACCCCTAGGATGTATCCTGCCTCTCCAAGGTCCTTCATATGAAACTGTTCGGATAACCACCCCTTTATGCCCGACAATACTTCCACATTGTCGTCAAATAGGAGAATATCATCTTCATAAAGTACCAGGAACACCACACTTCCGCTGACACATAGACGGTACACGCAACTCTCGTTTGAACATTGTGAAAATCCATAGGATTTAATCACTTCATCAAAACGTATATTCCATGACCGTGAAGCTTGCTAAAGTCCATACAGCGACTTCTTAAGCTTCCAGACCAAATGTTCTTCGTCCTTCTGCAAATAACCTTCTGGCAGTTGCAGATCTCTAGGTTCTTATGTGCTGCTATGGCTAGGAGTATTTAAATAGACTTAAGCATGGCTACCGGTGAGAAGGTATCGTCATAGTCTACACCTTCTTTCTAACTATAACCCTTCGCCACCAGCCTTGCTTTGAAAGCTGTAATTTCACCATTCACTGCTTTCTTTCTTTTGTATACCCATTTGCACCCTATGTCTCGATAGCCATCTGGCAAATCAGTTTTCTGGTATACATCCATAGCCGTAATGATTCTATTTCCGAATCAATGGCGATCAGCCATTTGTCTGAATCTTTATCAGATACTGCCTCATCATACGTCCAGGGATCGGTATCATCTAGTCCGCTTTTCGGGATCAAGTCAGACGACTCTCCCATGAACATATACCTTTCGGGTTGGTGGACAACCCTTCCACTGCGACGAGGCATCTGAGCCGTGTCAGTAGTTGGCACAGTACTCGTTGGTCCCATACCTTGCATTGATGGCAGTGTTGGTATTGCCTCACCTATTACAGGTGGATTTCCCACTACACTGAGCTTTCCTGATGGAATCGCTTTTTTATCCCCAAACTCGTGGAGTATAATTTCACTCTTGGATCTGTGGTTTCTTACATATTCATCCTCCAAGAATCTTGCGTTGGTACTGACAACCACTTTTTGATTCTCAGGACAATAAAAGTAACCACCTTTCGTTTGCCTGGGATATCCTACAAACAACATCAGCTTACACCTACTTTCTAACTTATCAGGTTCCTTTGTCAGCACATATGCTGGACAAGCCCAAACCCTCACTCTGTTCAAACTTGGCTTTCGCCCATACCAGAGTTCTAGAGGCATTTTAGGAACTGATTTAGAAGGTACCAGGTTAAGCAAATAGGCCGCTGTTTCCTAGGCATATCCCCAAAATGAAATCGGCAAGCTTGCATAACTCATCATCGACCTGACCATTTCCAAGAGAGTTCTATTTCTTCTTTCCGCTACACCATTTTGTTGAGGGGTTCCTGGTGCAGTCCACTGGGATGTAATCCCGTTGTCTAACGAGTATTGCAAGAACTTTTTAGTCGTTACTGAGGTATTCTCCACCAGGATCCGATCGTAGTGTCTTGATAGTCTTACCTAGCTTATTTTCTACCTCAGTCCTAAACTCTTTGAATTTCTCAAAGCATTCGGACTTGTAGCGAAGCAAATAGACATATCTGAATCTTGAGTAATCGTCAATGAACATGTCGAAGTACTCATAACTTCCACGAGCTTGCGTGGACATTGGTCCACATAAGTCAGAGTGGATCAATTCCAACATATCCTCTGCTCGAGACTGACTTGCCTTAAAAGTTCTGGTCGTCATCTTTCCCTCTATACAAGATTCACAGATTTGATGCGGTACCACTTGGAAAGAATCCAAGAGCCCATCGCATGCTAATCTTTTAATCTTCTTTAGATTGATGTGACCTAGTCTCAAGTGCCAGAGATATGTTTGATCCTTATCGGAAGAAAACTTTCTCTTTAAATGATTATTATTATTGGATGAGTTTGTAACATTCACAGAAGATTTATGCATACAATCAATGATATAGAGAGAGTCAATCAGTTTGCCACAATAGATAACACCGTTATTCCCAATGATAGAAACTCCACTATAAAAAATAACTGAATATTCATCACTAAACAACTTGGAAACTGAAATTGAGTTCCGCCGAAAAACCGGCATATATAAAACTTCTCTCAAAATCAAAACATTGTTTTCAAAGCATAAAGTAAAATCTCCAATGGCTACTGCTGAGACTCGCTCTCCGCTGCCCATTGAGATGGTAATATCATCATGCATCAGTAGCTCCAGCATCCACTACCCAAGAATGGGTAGAAACTGATGCTAAACATGTTTCCGTTATAAATGCACATGACATACCTTGTCTACCCGTGCTTGGCACTAGACAATATACTTCACTTCGCTTGCGTTTGCATGGCCTGGTGATGGCTTTTGCCTTATCTTATTCATCCAACCTTTTAAGCATTTCCTTTGCTTCAGCAACTGCCTTGTCAAGAGCTAACAAAGTTGGAGCAAACTCATATGCTATCATATCAGATTCCTCTCGCAACAGGGCCCTGAGTAACTCATAAAGAGGAAACTAGCACCTGGCGCCGAGAGACTTGATGAAATCACTATAAGAATCAGATAGAGAGTGCAGGACAATGTTTATTTCTCCCCGCTTAATAATTCGTCCACCTCTCTTACTGTACTTTTTCATGATTTTCATCATACTGATGAAGTGCATAGCTAACGAACTCCCCTTAGTCATTTTCTTGCAAACCAGGTCTTTCACAAGCTCATAACTGATAGTTCGTCTCACCTTCCCATATACTTTCACAAGGTCCCTCCATATCTCAATAGCACTTTGATATTTTCTGTACTTGGGCCTTAATTCTCTAGAAAGATTGTTCATGATGAGATAGTGGGTAAACTCATCAGAAGCTTTCCATCTTTCATAGAATTCTCACTCATAGCCAGAACAATTCCAATACTGAGGAGACAGTGGATCCATGTAAAGCACATAGGCATGTTTTGCAGTACAGAGTAATTCCATCAGGCAAAATTTCCATTCAGGAAAATTCGAACAAGTTAAAGGGTTTGATGTCAAGAGGTTAACAATATGAGCAGTAGACATGTCTGAAAACAATAAATTAAAGCAGAAATTAAAAACATAGTCGCAAACAATTGAAACAATTAAATATTGAAACCTTATGATAAAACAATATTAATGTTTCCTCCAATTTGCTTAAGTATTACTATTGCAAGCCACACATGTGGACGTTTACAACAAAACACTTAACCAGACTGCATCTTTCAATTCCAGTCCTTTAATTCCAATCCATGCCCGGGTTCCTTAGACAAATGGAATTAATAATTGGAGACTAACTTAAGACCATATTATCCTACTGAGCAGGGACATCACAAATGAGTTATACTCTGGACAGTATCTAAGCTAGCTTACCACCAAAGCCAACCCTCCCATATAAGGATCTGCTAGGACACACCCTGATCCCTTATAATAAGGTTGTCTCATTTAATTCAATCTCTAAAGAACTTATGAAAACTCAATCCGCAAGCTACACATGTAGACGTTTACGCATGAACTCCCACTTCTCACATGAATTAAATGTTTGTTTTAAGAAATCATAAATATTAGAACTTATGAATAATAAATTAAGTAAGCTACACATGTAGACGTTTACCTAATAAATTACCCATTTCCAATAAAGGATCGCTTTGTGGAGGTCTTATTAAATAATCAGCTTAGTAATTTAAATTCATAAGGTTCAATTGCACAAATTATTTTATGTAGCCATAATTATAACATTGCTAAAATTCTATCATGCAAAGCATGAACCCCGAATTTATAGTTATAATTAATTACACAAAATAAATCACATAGCATGCTTCAAAGCTGTAAATAAAAGCAGTAAACGTGCTCATATTATCTACAACATGCTCATATGTTGCGCAATTAATTTAAAAACATATATCATGCAAAGACAAATGATAAAACAAATAAAAAATGTCCTCGTGGCCTCATGATACGAAATTAATAAATAATCCGATCTATTATAGTTTGGAATTATTTCACAGATCTTCGACTCGGCTCCCACTACTTGGAATGTGATCTGATTTTATTTTCTGAAAATTGGGCCTCCAAGATTTGATTCATTAGAAAATTAGACAACTGGGCTTGTTAACCATATCGCGGGTCGGGCACACATTCCAAGCCCGATATCCCGCGAGAACTCAGCCCGACGAGCCACCACCGGTGAACCACTGCCGCCACGAGGGCTGCCAAAATCGTGCAGCAGCCATGCACGCACGTCGCATGGCTGCAGCCCGCAATTCTGCCTCCTCCGACCGTCACCCGCTTTGCATGTCACCGCCCCGGCTTGCCTCGATTGTAGCCCGAACTGCCGGACTCCATCTTCTCCATCACCGGCAACCCTGGCTCGCCGGAATCGCGCGCAGGGCGCGGTGAGGACGCGCGCCCCGGCTGCGGCCGCAAACCCTAGGGTTTGCGCCTGCCACAGCCACGCTGTCAACCACCGACGACCTCCACCGCTGCTTTCGTCCCCAAGTCGCGCCGCACCACCTTGCCCCGCTGTCGATGCCCAAGAGAGCGCGCGCCCGCCGCCGGTGAGCGCGCGCAGGGCTGCGCGGGTCTCTACCTAGGGTTCCGCCGCGTCACGCGCGCCCCTCGTGCCCAGACCGCCACCGCTCGCCGTCCCAGCCAGGCCTCCACCTCCTCGCGTCGCCGTCCCGGATCCACCGCATCTTGCTTGCCGGCCATGGCCGCGCGGCTGCTGCCTTGCATGTGCGCGCGCCGCACGCTGGAAACTTAGTGTTTCGTAGTGGCTGCGCCGTCCTGCCGTGCCCCTCACCGTGCTCAACCGCCGTGCACGGCCTACTACCGTGCCAGCACCGTCGTGCATCACGTGTGGCCCTACATTCTTCGTGTTCTTCGTTCTCCATTTTACAGATTTAATTTTAAAATTGAAAAATTACATGGAATTGCATCCTAATATAATTTGGAATTTCAATCTAACCACGAATTTCTCTCGTGGGTGAAAAATGAATCCTTATAAAAGGGTGGACTAACCCGAGAACGACGAGGAACAAAAACACAATCATACAATCCATAAACCATTCATGCATTCATTCAATAATAATTATCATGCAAATCATAGGCAATATTATTTTTCCTGACAGAGCCAATTAATCAACCTGGCTCTGATTCCAATTGAAGGGATTTGTGAATTGAATCAAGAAATCCGTTTGCCAAAATCGATAATTGGAATATCAAAATAAATTGCTATGCCTATGATTATTCCTAGCATGCTCCTATTGATTATGAATAAGGGGGTTTATGTGGAATACCTGGATTGTAGAAACCTGAAGAACGAGTGCGTAGAGATTTGATCCTCGATCCTTTTTCCCACGCACCAAGATTTATTCATAACAGATTGAGGAATTAAATCTTATGAAAATTAAATAATAATTTTTGAAAATAAACAAGAGGGAGAGAAGAAAGAAGATCCTCCTAATCTGATCTTCTGATCTGTATCCCAACTCCAATCCGAATATCTGGTGAAGATTCCCTTCGAATTCCTTGCCCGGTTGAGAAGTAGAATTTCCTCCTCGTTTCTCAGATCTTTAGTCGATCTCCACAGCTCCCAAAATACTGGTTTGTTGTGTGCAACATATGATCTTGTGGTGTGTTGTGATCTGAGAACCTGATGCCTATTTATAGGAAAATACTGGACTTCTATTGGGTCTGAGTTTTCATGGGCCAAATCAGGGACCAGAATGCAAATAACAAATGAGGCCTATCAATTAATTAATTCCCATATTCAACCCAAAATATAATTAATTAATTAATATTGATTCATTCCACCAGAGAATCACTATTGTCCTACCTATTTGCTACCATGTTTTGAGGTACGGGTTGCATGGGCTCAGTTTATCCCCACATTTAAGGTTACAGACATTCGTTAATTAATTTAAGCTCTGACTAGCTATTTAATTTATTAACATCTTATATTATTAAGTCAATCCACTCAAACCTTTTCACTTATGCTTGAACTTAATCAGCCTGCAAGACTTTAGCATAACGAACCTTTTGAGCTGCTCAGGGAATGTCACCATCCTATACTGGATGTGGTTACCTAGTTCTAGTACCAGAGAGTCATATACAAACTGCTATCACCCAAGATACAGATATACAAGCTCAACTAGAGCCTTCCACAGCAACTCAAAGTGATACACAATCTGTGTATACTTCTGTACCTTCATATATGCTTAGGATCTCATCAAGCCATAGAGATCTAGATTCTTTTAATGTCAAATAAAAGAATCAATCTCGACTTAGGTCCTTATCAATGTGTGCCCCACACCAGCATACCAAGTCATCTAAGATAAGATGCTTATTACCGCGTATGCTGCAGCCTACACCGACAGTTTATCCTGGAACTGTCTCAGCTGTGATAACTATTTATATCTCGCTAGGTCAACCAATCCATACGATCTTTCGTGATCTACTTACACACTGTATGATCTCCCTATCGATGAGATAAGAGGATAAGAGCATTTGCGATACATGTTTGTTAATTCAGACAGGAGATGAACATACAAAATTTATGATTCCCAGTATATTAACCAATCGACCTTGTACATAATATACCAATCATTATGCTTTCACTATATAAATCCATCAAAAATAAAAATGTTGGATTTCTTATAAACTAAAAACTCAAACTATCAATTGTTTTCTTTTGAACTCTCAAATGAAAAACATGTTTTACATTTTCAAGCACATGTCATGACCTAAATGCTTTTACGTGGAACCTTACTCAGAGAAGAGTATTACATACAATGTATGGGTGTTAGCTAGTAGGGAATGCGAGCTCTTTAATGATCGTGCCTGACATCACTCGCGATGTTATGGTTTAATGCACTTGATGTCTTCGTGTTAGGGTAATTGCCTTCTTGAGTGTGCATCATGGCTAGTCTAGGCGACCCCTTCCCGGATCACACCCATTTGTAAATAGTGTAACTTGTGTTGTTTTCGACTATATCCATCCACTTTAAAAATATTTTAGCACAATAAGAGAATTTCTAAAGCAAAACTTCATGTGTTGCTCATGATTAATGGTATGACATGAACTATATTCCGTAACATTTGGGCATTTATCCACTGGGTAGCTTGTGTTCTTAACCTGGCATATTATTTCTAAATTATGTAGGTTGATGAAGTGACAAAGGTGTGGCTAGTTGCAGAACGAACTCCAAATTCTCTTTTGTAATAGAATAGTTAGAGTATGAACTACATATCTTCTTACATGCATTTCACTGATAACTTCCGCTGCTTTTATGTATGGTTTTCCCGTGAACCGAATCACCAAAACCAAACTGAACCGGATCGATTTATGGATTTTATGCATAATTAAATACAAGATGAACCCTAGAATGCTCCTATGAATTTAATTACCAGAATTGTGGATTGAGGAATTACTGTTATTCCGTCGAGTCTGAACCGATCTTTTGCGTTTGAATTTCCAACTTGAATTCAACCACACAATCCGATTTTATCTGCGGAATTAGAAATTAGAAATCTAATTTCTTAAATAAAATCAAAAAAGACAAAGAGGGAAGAAAGAAATCTGTTGTTCTCCAGATTAGATCTTCAGATCTGTATCCCGGTGCTGATCAGATCTACTACTGGTGAGGACTCCGTAGATCTGTGGTTTGAGCAGGACCAGAATCGAAATTCTCCTCCCTTTCTTCTTGAAAACGGCGCCCACTCTGCTCTCTCTAGGGTTTAGTGTGTTTCAAATGTGTTACAACTTATGAGAGAGAGCTGTCTATTTATAGACCTAGGGTTGCAAACCCTAATGGGCTCCTGGGCTCAATTCAGCACACTTTCCTTGGGCCAGACCTGAGACCTAATGCAAATAATAAAGTGGGCCTATAAATTAATTAATTCCCATGTCCACAACCTAGGACACAATTAATTAATTAATATTAATTCTTTTTCACCACAGAATTAATACTGACCTACCCCTTTATTACCACGTTATGAGAACGGGCTGCATTAATTGAGAATCCCCATATTTAAGGTTACCAGACATCCATTAATTAATCGGAGCCTCTGATAAGCTCTAACTACAATTAATTAATATCTTATTATTCCTGAGTAGTACCACTCAATCCTTATCACTCGTGCCTGAACTTAATCAGCCTGCAGGACTTTGGCACGATGAATGTTATTGAGCTCCTCAGGGAATGTCCCCATCCTATTACTCGGATATGGTTACCTAAACCCAGTCTCAGGCGGTACTACATGAACTGTTGTTACCCAAGATGCGGATATACGAGCACGTTACTTAGGCTCTCCACCATGGCAAGTCAAAGCAACAATCAACCATCGCAAACCCCTGAACCTTCGTTAGGGTTTGGACTCAATCAATATAACGAGATCTTGTATTCGCTGATGTCAGACAGATGAATACATCTCACTGCGGTCCATCAATATGCCACCTCTGCGTACCAGCATGTCAAGTAACCAAGACAGACTACTTATTCCGACAATGCCGCAGCCATCCGGACAGACGTATCCTCATACGCTGTTTCGGCTGTGATCAGGTTTATGTCTCACTAGGTCAAGTGATCATACTGTCTTCTGCGATCTACAACACGCCGTATGATCATCCCTATCGGTGAGACAAGAGGATACCATCGTTCATACATGTAAGATTGTTAACAGATAGGAGAAATAAACCGTTGTATACTCATTATAATAAATGCTTTCAGTATACAAAACCCCTCATTTTATTCATTACACATTGAATTGTAATAACTCTTTATTCCAAAGAAGCCACGATCCCTTCTTGAGAAGGTGCTCAACTTCTTTTGTCAATTTTCGAATGAATGCGTGGATGAATGATACTCCCTCTGTCCCAGTGAAGTAGTCTTTCGACACGGGAAACTTAAACTTACTTTGAGCCTGAAACCTGAGTTTTACAGAAACTGAAAACTGAGTCTGAAAGTCAGTTTTCAGCAAGTGCAAGATCATAAAACTTCTGTTGCATACAATAGTACTCTGATTTTGGGACCAACAAGACTTGACTTATCATCATTTTTATTTGAATACTTACCGAGACATAACTCTGAAATAGTGATCAACTAAGATCACTGCTAATACCGTCAAGACCATTTATTCAACTTACCAAATAAAAACGTGGGATTTCTTATAAACTAAAAATTCAAACTATCAATTGTTTTCTTTTGAACTCTCAAATGAAAAACATGTTTTACATTTTCAAGCACATGTCATGACCTAAATGCTTTTACGTGGAACCTCACTCAGAGAAGAGTATTACGTACAATGTATGGGTGTTAGCTAGTAGGGAATGCGAGCTCTTTAATGATCGTGTCTGACATCACTCGCGATGTTATGGTTTAATGCACTTGATGTCTTCTTGTTAGGGTAATTCCCTTCTTGAGTGTGCATCGTGGCTAGCCTAGGCGACCCCTTCCCGGATCACACCCATTTGTAAATAGTGTAACTTGTGATGTTTTCGACTATAACCATTCACTTTAAAAATATTTTAGCACAATAAGAGAATTTCTAAAGCAAAACCTCATGTGTTGCTCATGATTAATGGCATGACATGAAGTATATTCCGTAACTTTTGGGCATTTATCCACTGGGTAGCTTGTGTTCTTTACCTGGCATATTATTTCTAAATTATGTAGGTTGATGAAGTGACAAATGCGAGGCTAGTTGCAGAACGAACTCCAAATTCTCTTTTGTAATAGAATAGTTAGAGTATGAACTACATATCTTCTTACATGCCTTTCACTGATAACTTCCACTGCTTTGATTCATTACACAATGAATTGTAATAACTCTTTATTCCAAAGAAGCCACGATCCCTTCTTGGGAAGGTGCTCAACTTCTTTTGTCAATTTTCATATGAATGCGTGGATAAATGATACTCCCTCTGTCCCATTGAAGTAGTCCCTTTTCTTTTCGGCACGGGAGTTAAGGGTTGTGAGTGTGGTAGAATTAATATTTTATTAATGAGTGTGAAAAAGTTTGCCATTTTAGAAAAATGGGACAATTCTATGGAACAGACAAAAAAAGGGAAATGAGACTACTTCAATGGGACAGAGGGAGTATTTCTTTTGTTACCCATATGAATGATTTTATTACCTTTTTTCCAAATTGGTATATCATATTCCCAATGCGCCTTATGATATTCTTGTGTTTCTAAAATTAGGACGTGACAAATGGATACATTCAACAATACTAATTGATTAAGTATGACGGTCACATTAACGTCGAATGGTGTAACTTGTTCAAAATTCAAGGTCTTTTATGTAATTTTCTCATGAAATATTTAATTTCGTCATAATTAAATATTACCAAATTAATTTGCGTTGCAAGTAGATAGTCGTGGTATATTCACTTTCTCAATCCAAATTTTGGTGAGAGGGAAACGAATATGCGAAGTGATTCAGTTACATATATAATGGTTTGTGGGAGGATTCTGTTATTACATTATTTAATAAATATCCCACATGAAATTATTACACTTATAATAAAGTGTCTATAAACCTTTACATTTATGTATGTAATAATGAAGTGTGTTATGTAGGTGACACACGGTGGTGCTCTCGCTTGCCCCGTCGTTCCCTACCTCGACCTTCGGCCTCAGGAGGCCGCTGGCCGATCTCCCACGCCTATGTCTTGTGACCTTTGCCCTAGCTTGGTCTTGGTCCTGAACCAGGTCTTGATTTTTGGCAATTGATCTTTAATTTCTAGGGTTTTGATTTGTTTATGCCTTATTTTTTGGACTAATGAAATGAGCTCATTAAATTGGACTTCCATTGGGCTTGTCCAGTTAATATGTCGCACATATTAAATATTAAATGCCCCAACAATGTATATAGTGTTTGTTAATTAGTTAGGTTTTGTTAGCTAAAGAAAACAAACTCAACCACCACAAATCTGTATCTATATTTTGGGATGATATAGATTGTGAGTTCATCAAATTCTCAAATGAGACGGTCTTGTTATTTTTATTGTGAGATGAATTTAATGATGTATTTCTTTATTACAAATGATGTCTCATAATTTTTATTGTGAAACGAATTTAATGAAATGATGTATTTCTTTATTGCAAATGAAGTATTTCTTTATTGCAAATAATGTAATTTTTAAAAATAAAATAATGTATTTAACTAATTGAAATGATGTATTAAGGTCCGTCTCACAGTAAAAAAAAATAATGAGACCATCTCTCAGGATACCAACTCGTAATGAAATTACTTTCATTCATTCAAAATCTAAAAATGCACAACGTACAACACCAGGCCCTTCTAGGAGCTTTACTACATTTTTTAAATTCTTAAATCTTAAGCTTTTTCCAAAACCAAATAAATAATGCCATTGTTGGACAATGTAAATGGTTTGTTTAATGTCATTTTGTTGTTTTTTCAAGAATAATTTGGACTTTAAAATTCTTATTTGGAATGTTAGGGGTGAACATTGACTTCGTTTGCATTGTGTGCATAATTTAAAGACATTGTTTGTATGTTAATTTGTTTGATGATTTATAATGTTGTAACTCTAAGCTTTTTTTAATTTTTAAAAAAATAGTCAAAATCAAATAAATAAGTTGGCTATCTAGAAAGTGTTCAAATTAGTTGAACCTAACAAAACCAGTTGAACCACATCTATTAAATATGTTCAAATTAATGTACTTAATTTGAGCACCAAATCTACCAGCATTTAATGTTGTGTCTGGTCTCATTATTAAGGGAGTGGCAAAATTAGTCCTATAACTTTTCTTACTGTAATAATATTAATGTGTCGTATCCCTTTAAAAAAATAAAATAAAATATATATTAATGTGTCGTAACTTCATCATTTTTTCTGTTGTTCGTAAATTGCGATGTGAATGAATTAAGGTAGCTCACACAATTACTTAGTATTAATTTAAAAAATAAAAAATCGACTCAATGTATGTGGAGTTGGTAGAGACACTCGATTACATACTAATCCATACTATATTGATGATTATTATTTTTTCTTATTAAAACTCAATAAAAAAAATGCAAAATTGAGTATGATTTCGAATAAGACAAACTTACTCAAAACTTCAAAATTTTCTATCAACTTAAACTTCTTTCTCGTCCGGCTCAGACTTTTAAATTTGAGAAAACTAAGCAATTATACACTACTCCATTGATCAATTATAAAAAGTATCTGAGGCCAAAATTTATATAGCCACTTTTGATAACTAAATATGTTATCTAGCCACATGTATAAAAACATAAGTTTTTTAGCCACTTTGCAATGATTGAAGAGAGAATTTGAATTTTAAAATGTTGTTACATTAATTATTTTTGGATTTATTATCCATCTACCCCACCACCTACCCCACTTCCTCTCTCTCTCTCTCTGAACACGCGACTGGAAAAAAAACACCATCGTCGATCAGCCATTTTCGCCGATTGGAAGCTCCAAACCACCGGCTTTTGCTCGCCCAACTCAAAACAAATCTACATTTCATCGAATATAATGTCTGGAGAAGAAGAAAACCCGAATCAAGTAAGTTAATTCCCACTTTCAAGTACAAAAATATATATTTTTTTTCTGAAATTTTCGAATATAATGTCTGAAATTTCTATGCTTTTTAGGTTTAAATACATGTTTAATTATGTATATAGTTGATTAGGATCATATTTCGTCGATTTCTATGCTTAAATATGACTAGAAACAATGTAGAAATGGATTTTGCTGCGTTTTTACTGTGAAAAACACTGCGCATACCCACCCTAGGAGAGAGACGACGAGATCTCGATTTTTTTAAAATCCAGAATTAAAATGCTATTATACTTCATCTCGATTTTGAAATCGAGATCTCGATTTAATTTTTTTTTAAAAATATTTGCTTTTAATTCTTTTAATTCTGTTTTTATTTAAATATTTTATTTTATTTAATTGCAGGTTTGGGAGTGGATCAGACCCGGTCTGCAGGGGACAGTCCCGCGGTTGATGAATTGTTACGACCGGGACATTCGGACTAGATTAGCGAGCTTTGGAGATGACGACGATGATATTTCCAATTTATTTAGGGAAGGTCCTTGGGCTCTTGGGCTCTCTTTCCGGTGGAAGAAGAGAACGATACGAGCTACTTGGGCTCTTATCACCCACGAGATTAATGTGGATGGGGCTGAGGATGAGCTGTGGTTTCGTGTTGGTGAAACCAACTTACGATTAGGTGCAGAGGAGTTCTGTTTGATGACCGGGCTGCGGTTCGGCGATTCAGATTTTGATCCTACTGCATTGAAATTGAATGATGTCCCGAAGGATGGGTGCTTATATTATCACTACCAAGACTTGCCGAGTGTAGATCAGTTGCACCTTGATTTCATGAACAGGGACTTGATTCTGAGCGATTCTATTGATGATTATGTGAAGATCGCTCAGATTCTTTTTGTGTACCAGATGTTGGTTTGCTTGGATGGGAAGCGACTGGTAGACCCATAGGTCTATGCATTGGTGGAGAGGCCTCACGAGTGGAGGGCTTTCCCTTGGGGCTCGTGGTCGTTCAGTGTCTTGCTGCATCAGATGTCTGTCGTGATCACATCTTCGAAGTCAGCTAAGGTGCCTTTGGTCCATATATACGGCCCTGTTTGGGTGTTAGAGGTAATTATTTGTAATTTTAATTTTTAATTTAATATATTTTTAATTTATAAAAGATAAGACAAGAATTATTAATTATTTACATTATTTTGCAGGCATGGGCGTACGAGGTGATCCCTGATCTGGCAAATGTATGTGCGATACGCAGTATGCAATTGGGGACTATGCCTCGATGCTTGATGTGGAGACCTCATTATGTTCGGGATGCTGACTTTACTGATTTTTTCACAAAAGAGGTAATTATTGTTTATGATTTTTTTTAATTATTATTAAAATAAAATATTATATGTTTTATTTTATTTTTGTTTTTTTTTCAGCATGTTTGCAGTACTTCACTGCAGCCGACTGAGGATGAGGCCGATTCTGAGTTTTGGCTCAGTCTGCGGAATGCTGAGCAGCCGATGATTCGCAGATTTATACCTTACAGAGGCTTGAAGCCTCGATCATCAGTCTCTCAGCGGTCTGCTGCTAGTACCTCGAGGTCTTCTTCGAGGAGGGTTCCACAGCAGCAGCAGTCGCTGCCACAGCGTCGTCCCTCGCCGCCGCCGTAGCAGTCGCCGCCACAGCGCCACCCATCGCCAGTGTTCGAAATGGGGAGTGGTGGTTTTGAGATTCCAGTACGCTCTTCTTTCGAGCATACTGATTTTTCTCATCGGCGGCGGGCTAAGAAGCGCCCGCGACGTTTCGCGTCTGCAGAGCCTCTAGAGGTACTTGTGTTTAAATTTGTTTGATTTTTATTTGATTATATTTTACTTATATATTTATATTATCTTTTCAGACTGGACAGCCTCCTCTTTTGGCCAGACTTTTGGCCCGACCACCTCTCAGCCCGTTGGCCCCACCACCTCTCAGCCCGTTGGCCCTTCCACCTCATCCACTGCCTGCCCCACCACCTCATTCACTGCGGGCCCCACCGCCTCATTCACTGCTGGCCCGACCACCTCTCAGCCCGTTTGCCCCACCACCTCTTCCACTGCGGGCCCCACCGCCCCCTTTCGTGCTTCTAGTGCCAAGATGATGAAAGAATATCTGTCTTACATGGATGATATCACGCAACAAGTGAGGTTGCCTGGGCAGGGAATGATTATGAGTAGGGAGCTCTATTTCCGGCCACTTAATGACCCGAAGGAGAATGTTTCAGAAGATGTAAGTGCATAACTATTAGTTGTGAATCTTTTGACTATCGACTTTATATTATTTTTTTTTGTGTGATATCAGCTTTTGCAGATCTTCATGACAATATCACGAGACATGGTTGCCAGAGCTGACAGCAGCGTACTTGAGGACGGTGTTGACCCGGACAGCACTATCATATTAGACCCCTCTTCCTTTGTAAGTAATGAATGTTGAAATTTATTTTAATTCTTTAATTTTCATTTCATTTTATAATGTATATTATGTGCAGGATCGTATCTTGCTAAAATGGGAAAAAGTCCCAAAGAAAAAACGAGGGAAGGCTGCTGATGATTACGATTGGTGGAAGCCCCATGATGATCTAGTGAAAGCTGTCCAGGGTAGCGGTGGAATGTCTGGCTTTAGGAGTTGGTACAAGGCCAAACATGTAAGTGACATATTTTTAGATTAAATTGTTCTATTAGTATTCATATTAAGTTTAATTGTGTTTATTTGTATTTTAGGTGATCGGGATTGTCCATCTCTACGAGCACTGGGTCACTGTACGGATTGATCTTCATAGCTGGACCGTTGAGTTATATGACTCACTTCTCCACGCTTTAAATGATCCATCTGACCCAGTGCTCTATCTGAAGCAGGACACGGAACTCCGACCACTTCTTATATTACTTCCCCGTGTCCTTGATGCTGCCGGGTACTGGGACAGGGTCGATCCTCCTCGTGTAAGAATCATTGGTAATTTTACTTTGATCAAGGATGTTAATGAGATGCCCATGCAGTTAGATTCACATAGTTGTGGAGTATATTGTATGATTTTTGTTGATAGGTTCCTACTTAGAAGGAGGAGAGCTCCAGTTAGTGACCTTACTTATGAGTTTACAATTCATTATAGGCAGCTTGTAGGTGCTAGGATTGTAAGTTGGTGTAGAGAAGTAGAAGCTCGAGAAGCTGAACAGTTGTAGTACTATTTTCTATTGTAATCATAAATTATGTTTTTATTAATATTGAATTTGCATTTTGGTGTATTTTGTGATTGATATGAACTGCATAGGTGATTCTACAGGATTAAATGGATTTTATTGAAAAATAGATCAGGCATTTCGAGATGAAATAGGGGATTTCGAGATCTCGAAATCAAATCGAGATCTCGAAATCCCCTATTTCATCTCGAAATTGTTAATTAAGTAATTAATTATAATTAATCTTAAATTAAGACATTATACAGTTTAAACATACATTACTTAACATTTATTTAATAATTTAAAGTTCATTTAACATAAGACATTATACATTTGAATCTATTCATACATAAGATGTTTCTCTTTGAAATGTTCATACCTTATTCATGTTTGAATAGGATGAAGTAGAAGTAGTATAATACAAATCAAACATCTTTGTAATGAATGAATTTTTGCAAGTTTCTTTGTTATCGAATCTATATTCCTTAAATGAATGTTATATGAGTTGATTATCCTCGAAAATTATCGAATTAAACATCCAATTAGCCAATAATCCAAAAAATCGAGATCTCGAAATTGATTTCGAGACATGTCGAAACAACAATTTAAGTTATCTCGATTCAAACCCTACAAATCACGAAATGGCAAATTCCGAGATCTCATCTTGATTTCGAGATCTCGATTTTGTAATCGAGATCTCGATTTCTTTTTGTTCCGATATAATATTTAAATTATATTAACATTTTAATTTCAATTTTAAAAAAAAGTCGAAATCTCGAGATCTCCATATCGAGATCTCGATTTGAAATTGAGATCTCGAAATGGAGACTTCGAGATCTCGATTTCTTTAAAAAAATTTGTCAAATTCACCTGAGTTCGTATACAAACCAAAATACCAAAACAGATCAAACAGGAAGTCAAAAATTAGTCCAAACATCAGCCACAATACCTAAATTCTATGATCAACTCTCTCCGGACATTTAATTAACAACATTTAATTAATTAGTCATAAGCTTGCAAATAGAAATTAGCAAATAAATAAAGCAAGTGCCACTACTCACTCATATGGTCAACTCTCTCCGGACATTTTCTTTTTGTATGCCCCGTCTGCTGACAGATACTACATGTCTTCGTCCGTCGCCTTCGTGGCCCGTCTTGGGGTGGAGGACTGTTCAAATCCACCTCACCAATGGCGATATAAGCAGTGCAGGCACGTGAGTTGTGACCGAATTGTCGACACCTCCTACATACTTGAGATCTAAGCGTGGTCGAACTCTCAGCACCAGAACGTGCTCTACTCATCCTCGGACGGCCAGCCTGTCGAACTACTATCGGTGGTCTCACAACATAAGATGTTACCTACGATGGGAGTACCCAATCCGATGGATGTGGCACAGTCATAATGGTGTGATGATATGTCTGTAGCAGAGTGAAATGCTTGTAGTAGTGTGGCACGTACTCTGATATCGGCTGCGAAATATATCTGACAATCAAAAAATAAGACACACATGTTATAATAATCTTTAAGCTATTAACTACAATATATTTGCAATAATGAAAGTTCGAATTAACATATTACCTGAGGGCGGCAGCCGCATGACAACATGGAATCAGATCGAGATCGAACTGACGACACTCACACGTTCTATGCTCTAAGTCGACATTGTAGCTTCTCTATTGCCCTTCCACCTTGTATATGTGTGGCATGGTGGTGCCTCTGACTACAAGCTGTCGCCCATATTCGGACGACTCTGTTAATTTCGTCATAGCTACGTGTGTCAGAGCATGATCTCTAGACCGTGCAGCCGCCCGTCGCTCGTCAAACTATCTCTCAACCATAGCTCTGTAAGTCTCAAGAAGGGCACATATAGGCAATCGCCTTGCCCATAACAAACGAGAGTTGAGGGATTCGGCTGCATTGGACGTCATGAAGCTGAATCGGGTACCAGGGCACTGAGATCTTGACCAACGGTGGACTCCTATATCCAGAAGCCTCTTGTAAGCTCCTTTTTTGCTCAGAATCTCCAAAGTAGACATGTGCTTTTGAAATGCATCGTGCCTATAACAGTAGGCTGCATCTCGTTAAACAGCACCAACTTGCGGACCGTACCTCGACATGTTATTCGCCAAGTGGTAGTAGCAAATAGCATGCGTAGCATTCGGAAATGCTAACTCCACTGCATTTTTTATGCTCTTGTGCTGATCACTGACAATGATCAGTCCTTCGCGATCTCCGAAGCAAACATGCAAGCGATGCATGAACCACATCCACGACTCATCATCCTCTATGGGTCTGATCACTATTTTTTTTATAATGATTTTTTATAGTGTAGTGACAAGTTAATATTATCGATCCCATGGAGATTGTAATAGCGAACACCTCATGTACTGAACCATTTGTTTTCGGTTTGTTGTCTAAGTAAACAGAAATTTGAAGGGTTTTGAGATTTAAAACTAATTTTGCAAGAAAATTAAATTAAAGCAAGCAATTAAATAGGTTTTGAAAACTTCTTGAGAAAAGTTCAGATTCCAGGGCAAGTTCATGTCAAGGATAGCATGCAAGGGAATTTCATCGATCAATTTAAGATAAAGATTTGGTGGAACATCAGAAAATTATTACAAATTCCAGGCTTTGGCAATTCATAACGTAGATTATTAATTTCCTATATCCTCTCGGTCTCTAGGAAAATTAACAACTCCTCAAAACATCAGATTTATTCCTATGGATCTAATTCCTCTTTTCAGACATAATTAAAATCCATATTAAAAATTCTTAAATCCATTAATCAATTTTCACTTTGCAGTCTCAAATTAATTAATTATGAAAACGTAATTAAATGGCCAATTTAATCAGATTTGAAAAAGCACAAGAATTAT
>JAPKLW010002650.1:0-73326 GCA_026898455.1 Plectranthus barbatus
TCGACGTTTGGGGCATTGACTTTATGGGACCATTCCCTAAGTCTCATGGATATCAATTCATCCTGCTAGCAGTGGATTATGTAACCCGGTGGGTTGAGGCTATCCCCACTGCGACGAGTGACTCTAAGGTGGTGCTCAAGTTCTTACAGAAGAACATCTTGACTCGTTTTGGAGCGCCGCGAGCACTGCTGAGCGATGGCTGATCCCACTTTAAGAATAGATGGCTGGGGAGTCTCCTGTCAAAATATGGAGTGCATCATAAAATCACTTCTCCATATCATCCCCAAGCCAATGGTCAAGCTGAGCTAGCTAACAGAGAAATTAAGCAAATCCTGGAGAAGTCTGTAGTATCCAGGAAGGATTGGGCACTGCGCTTGGATGATGCCTTGTGGGCATACAGAACCGCATTCAAGACCCCAATTGGTATGTCACCATATCAGTTGGTGTTTGGAAAATCCTGTCATCTGCCAGTAGAGTTGGAGCACAAAGCTTTCTGGGCTGCGAAGAAGATTAACTGGGATCTGAAGGCTGCGTCTGAGCAGCGATGCATCCAGCTGACAGAGTTGGAAGAATTCCGGAACGAAGCTTATGAGAGTTCGAGGTTGTATAAGGAGCGTGCCAAGAAATTTCACGATCGACGCATCCGCCCCCGTGAATTCACGCCGGGGGATCAGGTACTCCTCTTTAATTCTCAATTGCGTTTATTCCCTGGGAAACTGAAGTCTAGATGGTCTGGTCCTTATGTTGTTGACAAGGTTAATTCAAATGGTACACTAGACTTAATAGGAACTGATGGCACACACTTCACGGTGAATGGTCATAGGGTGAAGCTTTACATTCAATCTGAGACTGTTTCTGCTGTGGTTGAACTTTATTTATCTGATTCGTAGCCATTTTTTGAGTTGTCTAGCTATAGACGTAAAATAAAGCGCTTATTGGGAGGCAACCCAATCCATTATTGGTTTATTTGAGTTTCTCTATTATTTTGTGCGTCCGTTTTTAATGTAAGTTGAGTATTTTCATCATTTTCCACAGTTACGTTCATGTTTGGGTGTTGAGTTTATTGGACGCAGGAAACAGAGTCGAAAACGGAGAGAGTCGCGCGATTTTGTCATGAAATCAGCGACCCAGAATGCATGGCCGGCGATCGCCGATCGAGCACCTGGGTCGCCGATTACCCCGTCAAACGCAGGACAGGTACGTGACACAATCGGCGACCCGAAATCATAACCGGCGATCGCCGGTTATGCTGGTTGGGTCGCCGGGTGTGTAATTTCAGCAGATTTGGTACGGTGCATAACCGGCGACCCATCTGCACATCCGGCGATCGCCGATCGCGCACTTGGGTCGCCGAGTATGCATTAAAAGGGGGTTGTTGCGCGATTTTTCACCCTCCTCACACAAATTTCACCCAAATCACAAAATTTTCGAAATTTCCTCTCAAAAATTCTCTTCTATCTTGCATTGTCTCACGAATTCCTTTTGAACATCACTCTCCCACGGCATTTGGAGGCTTCCTATCCGAGTGGTTTGCCCTAAATCGTCCAAAAACACCATAATCCCCAAATTGGCTAGGCTTGTAAATTTTTGTCATATTTTCGTCAAATTCCAGGTATTTCTTCTTCATACTCACGTTTAAATCTCGCATTAAGGTTATTGTGTCTCTATATTCGAGTTTAATTGCTTGCATTGCACGTTTGTGATTTTAATTGCTTAATTTAGGTTTATCGTTTTCATATTTAGTTGTTATTTTCTTTATCTCTATGTTCACTTGTTTGCATTAGTACATTGTGATTATGATTGCATTTACTTGAATAATTTGGGGACTTATTATGGATATTGTTATGCCAAACGTTGGGATGGAGTATGTTAGAGTGACGATGAGTTGAGTTTATCTAAGTTTGGTTAAAAGTTTTAGTTAACTGTGGAATTATGGTCTTCGTATTGTTTAGTTTATTTCGTATAATTATGTTGGTCTCATTTTTCCGTACGTTTATTGCTTTCATGCTTCACGGTGGATAATATGCATGTTTTCTTTCGATTGTAGGAATATGGCACCTCGCCGCCGTACTAACCCTGACTCCTATGGGATCACCGGGATCCGAGATGCGGGCATGATCAACACTTTCAAAGTTCTGGCCGAAAGAGGGGTCGAAGGCACCTGCTACCCTGACACTGATGCAATGAAGGCAATGGGGCTCTATGATAACGTGAAGGAGCTGTTTTCTAACATTGGTTGGGCACCCCTGCTGGAGCTCGATGCCCCGACTTTCACAAGGTTCACCTTGGAGATCTTGTCTACTCTGGAGATCACCACGAAAGGGAGAACTGAGCCCACCGGCGCCACCTTCCGGGCCGGAAATCAAGATAGGACTATTTCAACAAAGGAAATCAACAGGGCGTTCGGAGTGGTTAACCTGGGGAGGTACAACAAACCAAGGGGCTACGACAGCAAGACTTTCTGGCCCCATATCTGCGCCGAAGGAAGCCCAAGTTGGTCATCGGGAGACTGCAAGGCTTCTATGATCCGGAACCCAGTTTTCCGGATGGTCCGAGCCATCCTGGCTCATACCCTCTTCGCCAGAAAGGAGAACAGCTCCCTCAGAGATGCGGAGCTCATGGTCCTATACTGCATGTTGAACAGCGAGTACCTCAACTTTGCCCAATTATTTCTGATGCAGTCCAACAGGATCTCGGGGGCCCAAAAAGGGACCATCTGCATTGGCGGTTTGTGGACCACCTTGCTATACTCGCTAGGGGTCGATGTGTCCGAGGAGAGGGCTGAGCCACTGACAAAGCTCACACTGGAGAAATTGGTGCATCTTCGGTTCATCCATTCGATGCACCCACCCTACCACCTCGTTCAGCGCAGCCGTCCTTACTTCCCGCTGCTGAACCCCGAGCTCACTAATGTAGGGCTTCGGCAGTATCGAAGCAACTGGAAGCTAGACACTCTAGCTCATGTGGAGGCGATCCAAGCTGACGAGGAAGCCCGCCGGCAGAACCCAAACCCTGCGTTTGAGGAGACTCATGAGGAGGCTCACGAGGAGGCTCCCGAGGATACACATGAGGAACAGCCCCTCTACCTGGAGATAGGGGGATCGTCCCGGCAGGAGACAGGGGGATCATCCCGGCAGGAGACAGGGGGATCACCCCGGCAGGAGACAGGGGGGTCATCCCGGCAGCAGCGAGGGGGAACATCTATCTGCTACGAGCGCCGTTACAGTCGGGCGGAGGTTGAGCAGCGCCTCAGCGCGCTAGAGAGACAGTGGTCGGACTGGAGCACACAGCTCCAGTCCCTTTCTGCGGCCCAGACGACGTATGCTACTGAGCGCCGGTCTTTCGAGGAGGAGCAGAGGCGTGACTGGACGGCCCGGAGGTCTTTCGAAGACGAGCAGCGAGAGCAGTGGACAGCTCAGCAACGCTTTGCTGAGCAGGAGCAGGAGCGGTGGGCAGCGCAGCAGCGCCACAACTTATGGGAACAAGAACAGTGGCGACACCAGCAAGAGGCGGATGAGGAGATGCGCCGATTTATGGCCAGGTTCTCGCAGAACTGGCCCCCGCCCCAGTGAGGTTATCGAGGTAACCACACATCTCCGTGATCTTCTTCCCACAAACTTATTCTTTCCTTTGTATCGAATAAGTTTGGGGGGGGAGATGGGATCGGTCGATGTGTGTTTACCTTATTTTATCTTTTGGCTCTGTTTTATTTGCTCCATTCTGATGCTGCTATTTGGGTCTGTACTTGAATTTGAACTTGTAGTGTGAACCACCTTTATTTGCTTTTATCTGTTTACTTGTATTTAATTCAGTTTTTAAATCTCTGTTGGATTTGTAATGTGGAACCTGAATTGTGAAAGGGAAATGAATGGATTGGGTGGTCATTTTTGCATTATTGATCAAGTTTATGATGACAGATTTTCCTTCTCGTGAAACTTACATTGATTGCTGTAAATGAGTTGGTGAATTGTGATCTTACGGAATTGATTTTTGGCCTCTTGAATACGCTTATTGCCCTGTCAGAATTGAGCCTAACTTTGTTTCACTGAGAGTCGGTCACTGCACACTTAATCTCTAGAACTTGCTCTGGCTTCTTGCTCAAAATTGCGTAGGAGAGTGTCAAGGATTTAGAAATGATTTTAGGCCATCGTTTCATGAGCCACAAAGAACCCAAACACTAACCCCAATACATACTCCTTTGTTAGCCTAGTTGAGCCTGAAAACCTTTTCTTTCTTAACCCGGATGATAGGAGGTGTGGATGGATGTATAAGGGTATCCAACAGTGTTAAGTGGTGAAGTTAGAGTCTGTATATGTGAGTAGTCCAAACATGTTGATGGACTAATGTCGTTGGTATGAGTATAGTGCACGATGAGTGCATCTTTGTTCCTGTGTTGAGTCAGTATGAATTTTGAAAAAAAAAAAAAAAAAAGAAAAAAAAAAGAGTCGAATAATGCACTGGATGTGCAAAGTACTTGTGTTATATCCCTCAGAATGTGCAATGTTTTGATACAAGTCAATGCACAAGAGTTCTGTCATGATTTTGAGTTTGAATCTTATTGAATTACCATCGAAGGGATGTGTCAGTTTCAGTTTATGTCATAAGTATTGTTAGAGTCAGTGATTGAACTTACGCCATACAGTATGTGATGAGGAAGAGTTAGAGTGAATGGAGTTATAAGGATGAATCTATTCTAGTCACTTTTAGCCAAATTTCCATACCCTTCACCAATGTGCCTACATTAGAACCGTAAATAAAGACCTTTTTGATCTTTATCCCAGCACTCCCATGGTCAGTGGAGAGCTGAGACAACGAGCAAGCCTATGGTAGAAAAAGTTGTGCAGTTGACCATTTGAGAGTGTGCACTGACCTTCTTACATTTTGAGTGAAAAATTTGAGTGATACACTATCTTGTGAGAAGCGGACTTTTAGAGGCCAGGATTGAAACTGTTTGTTTGCGATAAACTGATGAATGACATAGTGATTAGTGTGGGAATCACAACCCCATTTTCGTGTCTGAAACAGCTGATGATCAATTAATGCACCCCTCGTGTTTATTTCTTTCTTTTATTTGTTTGTCTCATTGTCCGAGGACGAACAATAGCTTAAGTTTGGGGGGTTGATAAACACTCGTTTGTGCACCTTGCTGATGTGGATTTGCTCACTTTTGGCCTTAGATCAGATTGTTATGTAGTGTTTTCATGCATTATTCATATTCTTTTAGAAAATATTACGTTTGGTCTGGTTTGTAGTTGTTTATGCAGATTTCACGCACAATCGAGTTGTTTACAAGGATTGACAAAATCTCCGAAAAGCCGACTGATGGTAGCTTGTACCAGGAAGAAGAAGGAGTCAGAAAATACAAAAGAAAACGCCGAAAACCCGTTCGAGGCAGAATCGGCGACCCAAATGACACAACCGGCGGTCGTCAGTAATGTAGATGGGTCGCCGGATGTGAATTTTGAAGGAATTACGCACGGTGCAAAACCGGCGACCCGGATGACACATCCGGCGATCGCCGATTATGTGGACGGGTCGCCGGTTCTGAAATTTTCACAAGTTTCTCACGTGACATGATCGGCGACCCGGTTGCATAACCGGGGGTCGCCGATCGCGCTTCCCAGATCGCCGTCTGTGTCCCGTTTTGACGAAATCTCGCGAATCTGAAGCCCAAAACCATATCTTTTGGAGATTTTAAAGGCCTCAACTATAAATAGGCCCTCTCTGAACGAAAATAAGGTTCTTTTCATCACTTTTTCAACTGGAGAGTATAGAATTGAGGGCAAAAAGGCAAGGGAACTTGAAGAGCACTCCGGGATTCAAAGATTGAAGACTACGGTTCTTAGTTTTCATGTTTTTCTGTTCTTGTGACTCTTCATCTTTTGTTTTTCCTAAACTTAGCATGATTGGCTAAGTTCCCTCATGGATTCTAGGGTTTGAAGCTTTGTATTTATTCATTCAACAATTTATGTGATTTAATGTTCCTTTTCCATTGATGTTCTGATTTATTGATACTTTCATGAATTATGAGATATTGGCCATTGATTGTGATTTGAATTAATAGTTTTTGATCCGAGAAGACTAGGCTATTAATTAAGACGCCAATAAATTAGATTTAGAGGGCAATTGTCCGAGAGGAAATTGAGCTTTAAAGGGTTTTTGCAATCTAAAGGTTTTATCAAGAATAAAAGTCTTTTGTATGTCCGAGAGGAATCTTTTGATCTTTTATTTCCATGTTATGGTTTAGAATCCGAGAGGATCACCTGATAACGTATATGAGATTAACTCACATCATTGGGAATTAAATTTGGGATTGAATTACATGAAACGTTGTTTGATTATTATGCAAAGTGGATTACCCTGGAATCCTACCTTCTCATAAATCTTTAAAACCATTTACCTTATTATTTTCTATCTTCTATTGCAAAGTTATTTTATGTTTACAACAAAACCAAATCCTTTTCCGATTTACCTAGATAGTAGTACGGTATCTATGTTTCAGTGCTTGGTTATATTTCGATCCTGCAATCCTTGAGAATCGATAAATTATTACTTGCCCTCTGCAGTGGTCTGTACACTTGCAGACGTAGCGCGTTGAAAAACGCGCTATCAGCCATCAACATACTTTAAAAGGTCTTGACATGTAAGGAGCGGTAAAACTTGAGAACGCCATAATAGGAAGTTGGAGGAGGATAACTTGATCGTTATCATATGAACCAGTGTGGAAAGCGGAAGAGAGTCCGAATCAGGAGCCATGAAGCTAAACGGCGTGCGAACGGAGGGAGGCAGTGACGGGGCCGAGAAGAAGAGGCTGGCGTCGATATCTGCGGAAGCGAGAAGACCAGCGAGAAATCGCATGTGGAAAGGCTCGGTTGCTGAAGCCGCGGCGAAAAAATTTTAAACGTCGCACGTAGGGTTTGTGCGAGTAGGAGACGATCGAAGGAGGGGGAGAGGATCGTATCAGGCTGATACCATGATAGGGTTTTAATATTTGCCTTGAAATAAACCTTTATTGAAAGAACTATATATAGAGTTTACAAAGATATGAAAAGATCTAAAAAGATAAACATAAAACCCTAGAATACATATCTAAATCTATCTTAGAAGATATGATAATAATATCGTTAATAGTTTACAAAGCAAAATCAAAATAATAAATATCCAAACCTCTTCTCGGTTCACTCCCTCGAAGAAACTTTAATTTACATAGAAGTAGAGACTACAACTATGAACAAACTGTATTTACGAACTAACGATTCAATCCTCAAAACTCCTCTACCGTTGGATTCACTCTCCAGAGGTAGGATCCTTCTTTGGCCAAAACTCTTCTACCGTTGGATTCACTCTCCAGAGGTAGGATCCTTCTTTGGCTTGAATGACTTCGCTAGTAGAACGAACGGTGAACGCTTGTTAAAAGGTGGGAACGCCTTAATGAAGATCTTCTATGAATAATGTAGGTCGTTCGCCTTCTCTTCGCACCACAGCAGTTGGAACGCCTTGAATAATATATCTCTATGAATAGTTTAGGTCGTCCACTTTATTTGTGCACCCCAGCACCCTTTATATAGGCGTAGATGAATGAATCCTCGTGTAGATATGATTTGCCTCGTGTAGATATGGATACATCCTCGTGTAGATATGAATAACCTTGTGTAGATATGGTTTGTCTCGTGTAGATATGGTTAGCCTCGTGCTTGATATTTATATCTGCATAAATATCTCAACTGCACACACTAGAGAAAGATATGTTAAAGATTTGAATTTATCTCTAAAGATTAGGAAGTAAATCTATTCAAATATATCCAAAAGTCAAATCTAATCGTTCCTAAATCTTTATAAAATATATATCTTTCCTAGAATTAACTGAATATACGAAAATAATTAAATACGAAAAAATATGGAATGATAAGATTAACTCAGCAAAGTCTAACACGTAGATTATAAATATTTATAGGTGTTAAACATAATAATTGACTCAGTCAATTCTAACACCACCAATGTTAAACATAGATGTATTATACTTTGCATTTTCACATTATTAAATACAAATAATGGAAAATGAGATATTAAGTGTCTATTTTATTTGCGTACTACATCGAATTAATTATTTCAAATATCAAATAAAATTAAAATTAATTATTATAGTTGTGCACGAACCATTGCTACTCTCGACAACCACCGTCGCATCGTTTCGGTTTTGAGACGACATCTCCATTGGTGAAGGACCCCAGTTGCATTATAAAAAATCTAAATAATATTGCTTTCATCCCGTCCAAGTCCAAATAGTCTCATTTATTTTTGGCACAGTTACCAATATTTATGAGTGTAGTGGAATTAATATTTTATTGGTGAGTGTGAAAAAATTTGTCATTTTAGGAAATGAGAGAAATACATGGAATAGACCAAAACGGAAAATGAAACAATTTAGACGGGACAGAGAGAATATTAAACTATCTCGATTACTAATTTTAACTATTTTTTAAATAAAAATAAATTTAAATATAATACAATATATTATAATTTGATTCTTAATAAAATCAAAATTTTAAAAAAATATTATAATTATGAATTAATCAAGTTTTAGTTAAAAACTAATAATTAATTACTAAAAAATACTCCCTCCGTCCCATTTTAATTGGCCCCTTTCTTTTCGGCACGGAAATTAAGAGTTGTGAGTGTAGAATGAGTTAGTGGAATGAATATTTTATTGTTGTGTGTGTAAAAGTTGCCATTTTTGGAAAGGGGCCAATTTAATTGGGACGCCAAATTCGGTAAGTGGGCCTATTCTAGCGGGACGGAGGGAGTATTATTTACCCTAATGGGGTAAATGCAGCAGTTGAAATGATAAAACTAATTTAAATAGAAATAAATTTATAATTTTAATGGTAAAATAGTGAGGAGAATTTATAAAATTAATTTGAATAAAAATAAATTAATAATAATAAAAAACAGGACGGAAGATGTCATCCAAGCCATTTATTACAATCTTTCCCTGCATCAGACATCATAAATCAAGCTACAAAAACTCTTTATTATCTCATTTACTGTCCATTTAATTCCTTTTAGGTTATTTTCCCAAGTACCAAATAAATAAAATTGATAATTACCTATAAAAAAAACTTATGCATCCTAATTTTAAATTACACCATTCTAGTTGGCCTTGATTAAACTAACAAGATGGTTTGGACGACTCTGTCTTGAAGAATAGATTTGATTCTTTAAAAATTTCCGTACACATCAAATGGCATTGATTTCATTTAGATTACCATATAGTATATAAAAGTATTGACCCAAAAAAAAAAAATAACAACAACAACAAATATCACTTTTCATGAATTATGATGGTATCCTAATTTACATGAGAAGCGTCATCTCTTAAGGCTACCCAGATTGGTAGCCAATTCATGAAGGTCACAATAAAAGACAAAACAGGACCATCATCCTGTTTTGGTGTTGCTCCCCCGTGATCAGGATTCACTGGAGGCAAATGGATAGAATCCAAATCAATCAAATCACTATTGTGCTTCTCTGTCATCTCTACCTTATCAATGTATTTGATGCCCTGGTCTTCCACAAACACAGCATCTCGGCTTTTGATAAGCTTCTTATGAACTAGATTATAGAACCTGTAGCCGAACTCATCAATATCATATCCAATGAACACACATGGCCTTGTCTTGACATCGAGCTTAGACCGCTCATCCTTAGGAATGTGAAAAAAGGCCTTGCACCCAAAGACACGCAGATAATCATAAGAGATTGTCTTTCCAGACCAAATCCTATCAGGAACCTCAAAATTCAATGGAACACACGGTGTGAGATTCAATATATGAACCACCGTATTCAAGGCTTCACCCCAAAATGACCTTGGCAACTGTGATTGTGAAAGTAAGCATCTGACTCTCTAAACAATTGTCATGTTCATTCTCTCAACTAACCTATTCAACTGAGGAGTTTTCGGAGGTGTCTTTTGATGTTGAATATCATGTGCTCTGCAATATTCATCAAAAGAACCTCAATATTCACCTCCATTATCCGTCCGAATTCACTTTAACTTCACACTTGTCTCTCTTTCTACATGAGCGTGAAACTGCTTGAAGACATCTAACACTTGATCTTTTGACTTTAAAGTATACACATAAGTCTTCCTTGAGTGATCATCAATAAAAGTCACAAAGTATGATGCACCTCCAAGTGATTTTGTCTTCATAGGACCACATACATCAGAATATACCAAGTCAAGAATACCTAGTTTTCGCGAGTGGGGAACCCTCTTGAAAGCAACTCTCGTCTGCTTACCTGCTAAGCAATGAGCATACCGCTTTAGAGAACTATTCTTTATACCTGAAAGAATATTCTTCTTGGCTAGAATCATCAATCTCTTCTCACTCATGTGGCCGAGTCTATGGTGCCAAAGCTCCACAATGCTTTCATCATTCATGGTGTTAACCATGGAATCACCAATCTTTTCTTGCATCACATATAATGAGGAAAACTTTTGTCCTCTTGCCATGATCAAGGAGCCTTTTGTGAGCTTCCATTTTCCATCACGAAAGGTGTTACAAAGCACTTCATCATCAAGCTTACTAGTAGAGATCAAGTTCATACGGATGTCTGGAATGTGCTTCACATCTTTCAAAATCAAGGTGTTCCCATTGTCGGTCTCCAAATGCACATCTCCAACTCCAACAGCTTTGATAGTACTATCATTTCCCATTCTAACACTTCCAAAGTCACCAGAAGTGTAAGATGCAAAGAAATCTCTCCTTGAAGTAGCATAAATTGAGGCACCACTATCAATCACCCAGCTAGTCTCTTGGCAAGCAAGATTGACGGTATCACCATCATACATCACAAAGAACTCATCTGTCGTTGTGGCTGCCGTGTCACACTTTTCTCCTTCATCTGCTTTATTCTCTTTGTTTTTGTTATTATGGTTCTCTCGTAGAAACTTTCTGCAAAATCTCTTTATGTACTCATTTTTACCACAGTAATGACACTCAATGCTTGCATACTTGTTGTTTCTACTTTTGCTTCTATTTATGTCTTTTGGGCCTCTACTGTGACTCATCCCCTGTTCTCTGTGAATAGAAGATCTGACTGTGAAGAAGACTCTGTTGACTTTCTGATCATCTCCTCGTTGAGAACGCTGCTCTAGACTACATCCATAGCCAAGACACCATCTGGTAGGGGTGTTCATGGTTTGGCCGAAACCGTTCAAATCGGCCAAACCGGATTAATTTGGCTGGTTTGAAATTTAATTTTCAAACCGGTAAAATTTGGTTTGGTTACAGTTTGGTGGCTCAACCGGCCATATCGGTCGGACCGCCTGTATTTATATACATATATATATATATGTATATTAATTATATTATAATTAATAAATATAAATTGGCCAACATAATCTAGTTTTAGTTTCAATTTTCTTTTATCAAAAATCAACTAGTAAGTATTAACATTAAACATATTATTTTATATAATTTTTTAAGGCAAATTAAGTTTTAAAATTAAACCCGCGCCATTCCTTCAGAAAGAAAGGTTGAGATGAGGGAATTATGTTTTAAAATTAAACCCGCGCCATTCCTTCAAAAAGATGAGGCATTCTTTCGCATCATTCATTGGTTTACTGCTGCCAATGCTGTAAAAGCAGCTCTTTTTTACTTACGCCGTTAATCTGTCTGTGAAACTGCTCTGTTTAGTAGAAGAGACAAACTTCTTAGCATTCCATGGTTACAATAATTTGTTTGCGAATTGCAGCTCTACATCAAACTGAAGATCTGGAATCTGCACACATTGATTAGGTGCTGGTTCGATTTAGACCAACCATTTCTTCTCAGTTATATGAATCCTGATGACAACTGTAGCAGGCAAGAATGTACTTTGGATATGTCTCTTCCTTGCATTTTGATTGCATGCAATTATGCATAATATGTTCTCCATCTATGCTTTCTTTTCTTTAAATAATAAGGTCAAAACATTCATCTCCTTTCATTGATTCTCTCTGCTTTCCTTTCTCTTGGTGGATGACTCTTTGTTTTGCTTAGTATAAATTTATTGAGTTTATTTATTCAAGAGAGACAGGGTATGCGTTTGTGGTTTACTTTCGTTTTTACCTGTATTGAGTTGCAAGTGGCGTTGAAATCATTGTATAAATTATCTTGACGGCTTCTGATTGTGTGCTTCTTTGTTGGTTTTTGTTCTTTCATTTGGGTTGGGGTCTCCTGTGCCAAAGGTGACAAGATTGAGTCCAATCCACTTCTACCTCTTCTGTGTAATTTATAAGCTAACAAAGTTTATCTAGTCCCCAATAGTATGTCATTGTTATGTTTCGGGTTTAATTGCCATAGGTGACTCTTTTCTCAAAAAACAATCATATAGTCGTCCCCTGCATTTAATTTATTGTTTCATCCATTATTTAATAGTTATCTGTCAAAGGTTGTTGCATTTAGTATAAGATAAGGGAACCTGAAAATGGTGCTTGGAAGTTAATGTTATTTTCTTAAATATTATAGGTGGGCTCACCTCTTCTTTGTTTGTTTGTAGCAATGGCTATTATAATATTCTTTTCTGAGTTGGTTTGTATTTGACAATCAATAACAGGAAAGTTAATTCATTGAATTCTTGACCAGTCAACTAAAACTCATGATCTTATTCGTATAGTGTCTGCTCTTCCTTCCTCATTGTTGCTTTTATTATATATAGAGTGACGCCTGAATCACCCAGATACCTATGCATGATGGGAAGAAAAAGTGATGCACTAGCTTTTTTGGATAAAATTCTTACATGAAAGTTTGCATACTTTTTAATATTTTGCAATGTTTATTAATATCAGCATTGTGTTGATAGTTGTTTAAAAATTCTTTCGGCATTGCAGGTAGAGAGTAGCATCAGCATATCCTGGATTTGGTGAACTTGTGGTAAGTTTTCAACATGCAGTAGAATGACTTTTCCATCCATTTATGAGATTGACTTGAATCTCCCCTTTAAAATCACCCTGATTGAGGTTTTCATTTTTCAAAGTGCTTGATTAGATTTTTCGCACGGTGTAATTTTACTTATTGCAAACATTTAAGTCAAGTTTCTTGATTGGTGGTGGTGTGTGTGTTTGTATCAATTGATTTCATGATTGAGAATTTGAGATTTGAGAGATAGGTGGAAGCAAGAAAATATAAGAGCACATACCATTATTACAGAATGCATGTAGTTGTTGAAGAATTTTTATATATGAAATGGAACACTATTGGGTGTTATAAAACTGGAAGAAGACAATCTTGTTGAAACCAGTCTTTACTCTTCTAGCATCTGGTATTTTATCATATAATTTGATCAAAAGGTTCAAACTACGCAATTTTATTTGAAATCCTAATTTGATTTGTTTGGTCTTTGGACAGGTCCTGGATTCTACAGACCACGTAAATTCTTGTAAACCTTTAAGCAGGGCCGATCCATCCTACAAGGATACACTAGAGTTTCTGAGGAAGCTGAAATCGCATTATAATGTAGACGTAGACAGTACCGTACATAAGTAGATAATCTTACAGGTGCTGGATATTCTTACAGGTCTCTCGATTGTCCAGAAGTGTAATCCTGATGCTACTCTCTTTGCCCATGAAAACACGGCTCGCTGAATTGGGAAAGGTGTGATACTTGTAGTGATATACGTTCACTAACTGGATCATCCTCCTAGTATAGCTGTTTTTAGGCTGCTAGGATCATAACAAAGGTTGAAACATAATAATCTAACAAATAAAAATTGATGCTAACATGCCAGCAATCTTTTGGATGTAGATGATTGGTCTCTGGGACATATTCCAGTTCTAGGATCTGAAGAAATCTGCATTGGTGGCCAACAGTTGAGATTCATATCAGCTCCAGTAAGTTTCATGCATAATGCCTATTCTCTATATATCTTTAGTGTAAAAATACATAATATTAACAGCAAATTTCTTCAATATTTTCTTTATTATCCCTGTTGAGGTATTCAATTTCAGTACTGCCTTGTTATACCTTTTTTTTTTTTTTCTTCAGCCACATGTTTCTTGCTTCCATAAGAAATTTCTTGCTTGTGTGCCCAATAAGGGCATTTTTCTTCCTTGAACGCTTTTATAGTTGGTTGAGCCTACTGGTTTCCATTGAAATGATAGAATATCAGTCTGTTTCTTTCTATTTAAATATCAATTCCTACTTTCTCTTACATCATAGAGAAGATTTTTTTAACTCTTGTTGGAGTGCTGGTAATATGAACCTCAGAATTATATGCTTTGAATTGGATCTGAGATGAATCTCACAGGACAGTGGTGGTGGCAAATGAAAAAAAGAAGGCTTATCATAGATAAAAAAGTTATCTTATGCCAAGCTTATTGAGTTATTTTATCGCATGAGGTTTATCTATGAGTAGATATGTTTACGCATCTATTCTCAAATAAATGACTGCACTTTCTATTATTTGATCCTTAGTCCAATTATAAGTCTGAAACCTGGTTCTCTCTTATCACAGGGAGAAGTAGCTGTGATAGGGAGTGAAGCTAACTTAAGAGGAAGCTAAAGGACTGATGTGCGCACTTGAAAAAGTTTTTCCATCATCTTTTGTTGTGGATGGCCGGGATATGTAGCTTGCCTTCGTTTTATGTACTTTTGCACCTTTAATATATACATACATTTGCACCTTTAATATTGAGAATAATTTTATTGTCATTTTATGTTGTTCATATTTGGGCTTCAATAATTTAAAATTTGATAAATTGTTTGTTTTCACAGGATTTTTTAAATCGATAATTTTTTTAAAAAAAACAAAAAATATAAGAAATTAGCGTAGTCTATCTCCGTGTAGGCTACGCAAATTTTCGCGTAGTCTATTAGATACTTTTGTGCTATACGGTAATAGACTATGCGGAATGCCGCATAGTCTAGTCTAACTTCATATAGACGACGCAGTGTTCAGCGTAGTCTACTTTCGTATAGACTACGTGGAAATGCCGCGTAGTCTATTACCTGATTCAAATAGACTACACCTTTCTAAACTACACATAATTGAGTAATAGACTACACGGATTTTGCATACTCTATTGCTTGATTTCTTGTAATGATGTTCCAAGCTCTATTGTCTACACATTAATAAATAAAAATTTTAAGTATACATTTTGAAGACGTGCAAATAAGATGGTTAGAGAAATGAATCCAAAGCAACTCTAAAACTACTATTGATTCCATATTCAGAGGAAAAATTTCCCTTCCTAGATGAATGTCATCACAGGCAACAATCTGCACAAGCTAAACCAATCACCAAACAATCATTTTAATATGTGATTCTATTTCAAGAGAGTTCAATATTAGTTATATTAGAGAAAAATACGAAATACCCCACATTATATCCATGCACATTTAACAGTAGCCATTTTTGCAGATATTAATCTAAGAGTGTGACTTAATGATAAGCTCATATTATTACTCACTTATCTATATTTTTCTCCATTGTTTCAAGTTCTTTATAGTATGTTTTTGCACATTTCTGTGCATGAGTATATTTTGGAGGGTGTTATGCCTTTGATGGATGATTTTTGCAGGTTTTAGGCCGAATTCATTGGAAACTCGTATCGAAAGCAGATGATGTTCAAAGGAACAATCACGAATTCTTCCACACGTGGAATCCTAGATAATGGAGCATGTAAATGGAAAGATCTTTGAATTAGCTTTCCAACGCAATTGGAATCGGGTCGATCGGAGTTCGGGAGCAAAAGTTATGGCCAAAACCGTGAGACTGGCTGAAACATGCATCCATTTCGATCGAGATGCTCCCTGTCGATCGACAGGGAGGACATGCTGGGATTTCGATCGAAATTCTCCCTATCGATTGACAGGGAGAACAAGTTGCTAAATCGACGCACGCCACAACCCAGATTTCGACTTGAAGGCTGTGTCGATCGACAGCCTGCCTGTCGATCGACATAGAGGCCGAGACAGAATTTTTGGCCTGTTTTGGCAGTTTTTGTTATTTTAGCCCAATACCCAAATTAGGTCTTTTTCACTCCTCTATAAATAGGACCTCATTATGCACGAAATATATCTCTCTTTTATGCATTATTACACAGAATAATTGAGCTTTGGAGTTTTTACAAGACATTCAAGGTTCCTCTTTATTTGTAAGTTAATTAATAATATGTTTGCTTTATTTCTAGTCATGTTTTGTGGCTAGAACCCTAAACAGGTTCTAGGGTTATGATTTTTTTTTCTAATGCATGTTAATTGATATCAACTCTCTAAGCATGGTTTAATTCTCTGATTTAATTTTATAATCTAGATTAAAAGAAGGACCGAGAGGTGAATTGAGATCTAGGTTTATAGTTAATAATTGATGGATCGATAGATGAAAATTATTAACAGGAAGAGAGGATTAATTGTGTTTGTTTTCTGTCTCAAAAGGAAGAAACTTACATAGGAATAATTAGATAATTATGAGATTGATTAATTTGGTGTTCTAGAGACCGAGAGGAGATAGTCACTAATTAATAATCTAGGATTTAATTGCCCAACCAAGGAATTTAATCCACAAAAATCTATGTTTTTCCCATTGCTGAGTTGATTGATATTGCATGCTGAAGATTAGCTTATATGCCCTAGGATCTGTGCTCTCTTTAAATTGTTTTTTAAAACATTTACTTTCCTGCATTGTCATCTTTAAATTACAAAACAAAACCCATTTTTCAAAATTCTCAAACTTCTATGTTCTAGAAATTGTGGCTAGTACTTTGGATTTTTCGTTGCACAGTCCCTGTGGAATCGACCACCTTAGGGTGTAAAATTTATTTGCTTAACCGCTAAAAATTGCAGTTATCACTTAACAACAATGAACAATACATATAAATCAAACCGATAACAATCTATAACGTTGATTCTGGTGGATTTCCATTCTGACAGCCTTATTTTCTTTTCTTTCATCACAAATTCAAGGTCGTTGATTTTGTCCATATCTACTACCTAACAATTCCTCTTCAAAGATATGCACACATCTCTCTCTGTCACCTCATCAAAATTCAGAAACAACAACCAAACCCCCTATCTATATTTATCTTCAATTATTGGTAGCTTTTAAAGAAAAGAGAGATGTATTAACTTCAATCCCATAAGAGAAGTAGATTAGATGCATAATTTAGGAGTGTAAATGGGTTTGAACTACCGACTCTGGCTGTCTGTTTGCGCTGCTTTAGTTTAGGAGTTACAAATCGTGAACAACAATATGTTTTATAGAATCATGAAAAAGCGGATTATTGGGTAGGATGGCGGTGGTTGTGGTTTGGAGAAGGGCTGCCGGCGGTTGTGGCGCTGTGCGGGACAAGTGACGCCGGCGGCGCGGCGGATGGGGGCTAACTCTGATTCACGGAGGTGGTGGCGCTGGGGTGGAACACAGGCGGCGAAACGGAGGATGGCTGACGCAGACTCATTGAGGTTGTGGCGCTGGGGTGGGATGCAGGCGGAGCGACGGATGGACGATGGTGGCGAAGGCGGCACAGCAGAGGGATGTTACATGCGACCGGCGGGATCGACGATTTCAGGCGGGCAACAGTGAAGGCAAATGAATTGGGATTTTTGTTCATGGTTTTGATTTAAAGTTTTTAATTTTATGATATTTATGTTTTATATATATATATATATATATATATATTATTGTTAAACATTAATGTGCTGTCTACATTTATGTGTTGACCAAAGACTCATGCACAAAGACTCATGCACTTCTACATTCATTCATTAAATGCTAGATACATTCATGTATCTACATTACCTAGATTCATTCATGCATTTACCTAAGTACATTCACATGTCTTTTGAGATGATTCATGTATCTCAATCTCTATATAAGAACTTGTAATATGCATCCTTTGTAATTTTAATCAATGCATCAATTCAGATATTGAGTCTCATTAGAAACAACCATATTCTCTCCGACCTCGTGCTACAGCATAGCTCCAGCATAACCAAAACCAACATTTGGTATCAGAGCCAAAAGATTCTATCCGACCTGAAGAGAATCAATGGCATCAACCTCAACATCGACTTCCTATCTAATTCCAGAATTCGATGGAGAAGACTACAACTTTTGGTTCGTAAAGATGAAGACCATTTTCCGATCTCTTAATCAATGGGAGATTGTTGAAAAAGGATTTGAAGAGCATGCTGAAGATGAAGATCTGGATGAGAACAACACAAAGATGCTGGAGCAATCAAGGCAAGCCGATGCTAGTGCTCTTTCAATAATTCAAAGAGCTGTCACAAAAACAATTTTCCAAGAATCATGCGAGCCGACACTGCCAAAGAAGCATGGGAAATTCCAAAAATGAATTTCAAGGAGATGCTAAGGTTCGAGTTATTAAACTCCAATCTTTGCGAAAAGATCTTGAGAATATGAAGATGAATGAGGACGAGACATTGAAGGAGTTCTCAACCAAGTTTTTCGACTTGGTCAACCAAATGAAGTCCCTTGGAGAAGACGTCACCGACAAGAGAATGGTGGAGAAAATCCTTATTTCTCTTCCCGATAAGTTTGATCCAATTGTCGCGGTCATTGAAGAGACAAAGGATTTGTCTACTCTCACCGTCCAAGAAGTGATGGCATCCCTTAAGTCATTTGAGCAAAGATTGCTAAGACACTCCGAGAAATCAATCGAGAGTGCATTTCAATCAAAGCTCATCATCAAAAACCAATCAAGAAATGACGACTCAAGTAGTAAAGGACGTAATTCTAAAGGAAAAGGAAGAGGTAAAATCCATACTTATTTTTTCTTGCAAGATTTGTAATAGATCTAGTCACTTAGAAAAAGATTGTTGGTTTAAAGATAAACCAAAGTGCAACAAATGTAGTCGCTTCGGTCATCTAGCTAAAGATTGCAGATCTAGAGACACTCATCAAGCCAATCCAATGGAGGCTCGTCAAGAAGTCCACATGGGACATTCTATGCTTGTCATATTGCTACAGCACATAAAAAATAAAAATGGCTGTTGGACAGTGGCTGCAGCAATCACATGACACCAAATAGAGAAATATTCTCTAAAGTTAATTAAGAAGCCACAACACCGGTACAACTTGGAAATGGGGAGCCGATCAGATCTAAAGGAATTGGTACAGTTCCAATCTATACAAAGGATGGTCCTAGCTATATCTCCAATGTCCTCTTCGTGCCAAGCTTGAACCAAAACTTGCTTAGCCTTGGTCAACTGTTGGAGAATGGCTACAAACTCGACTTCAGCAACAACGAGTGCACGATCTATGACAGGAATAACAGCACAAAGGTGTTTACCAAGATCAAGATGGTGAATCGAAGTTTTGCTGTAAGCATCAGCTATGTTGCAGCAACAACATCTAGTGCTGAAGCATCAACATTTGGAGTTGCTGTCACTGATGAGTCAAAGTTGTGGCATCAACGGCTTGGTCACATAAACAATCACAACCTCAAACAGTTGTCTGATAACAAGATGGTGTATGGGCTCCCAAAAACTGAAGAAAAACATGATGTTTTGGAAGGATGTATGTTCGGGAAACAACACCGACAACCTTTCCCAAAAGGAGTAGCATGGAGAGCCAAGAAAAAACTTGAGCTGGTTCACACCGATGTCTGTGATGCGGCTAAAAGTTCAATCAAATTAAACCTCTAACTACACAAGAATAATATTTGTCAAATCCAGGTTCTTCCCCGCTTCGCCCGCTAGAATACCGAGATACTATAGCAAAGTCCTATAGCTAGGCATGATTCAATCGTTGAGTAGTTTCTAACAATCTAAGCATTCAATTTAAACCTATTCTAACAATATATGACAAACATTGAATTAAACAAACAATCATCAATTGATCAATACTTTCCCCAATCGGTAAACCAAGACAATCAAATTCACAAATTAGGAAGATAGGATGTTGAGATGAGTTTAGATGCAATCAAATGAGGTTAATCATTGATGTAAACACATTTTAATGCCTAGGAGATTGAGCAATCGACCCTACACTCGTTAACCCCTTGTCACGGCGAGCTAACGGTTGATGATCTAAGACTTGCAAACCATCACGTTATTAAGCCCTAGACCACTCCAAATAGTTTGTCAATTATTGCCCTACGACCTAGCACCGCACATGGATTGGAACTAAAATCGTATGAATCTACACTATTCACGACGATTCCGCCCGCGTATTGGCTGCAGCGTTCACATCAACTACCTCCTACGCTGGCTATTACCTACACCTAGGAGGTAAGGAATAAGTTCTAGTGCAATTCAAGCTCTCAAAGGAAAGTAAACAAACAATTCTCAAACCAAATGATCATGCATCCTTACTCAAATCAACATCCAAAATGAATTAGAACTTCATACCTTTCAATTGTACAAATACAAAGTTGAATTCAATTACATCCATTACAATTTGAAAAGTAGAGATTGAAATCTTCCCCAATTGGATTTGTATGCCTTGATCTACCACCTTGAATATTCACTTCCCTTCCAAGGATTGGTGATTTAGCTCCTTGATAGGTTTAAATGGAATCGTAGAGAGAATTTAGGTAGAAGTTATCTAAAATTATTCAAAGTTATCAAAATAACCGTTTTTCCCCTTTTATAATGAGTAAACAGGGCCTCGGATCGCCCGGTCGAAGTATGGCTTGCCCGGTCGAAGCTGGAAACCGCAACAAAACCAGAAAAACCGCCCAGGCTCGGCCGATCCTACACCTGCTCGACCGAGCCTGGTCTCTGTCGGCCTGGCTCGGCCGGTCCTGCACCTGCTCGACCGGTCGAGCCCTCAGAACACCCTGCTCGGCCGGTCCTGCACCCGCTCGGCCGGTCGAGCCCTCTGAATGCCCTGCTTGGCCGGTCCTGCACCCGCTCGGCCAGTCGAGCTCGTGCAATTTTCCTCCAAAACTCCACCAAAATGCTCGTTTATGCCCAAAACCTATCCTACAACATCCAAAACACAAAAACATGAAAACACAACCTAAATACGACAAAAACATATCATACGGGAGTAAAATAGCCACAAACAAGCATGCGCACACATCGAAATATGGGTCATTTTACGCACGTATCATAATCCCCCAAACTTAAACCTTTGATTGTCCTCAATCAAAACAAAGCAAAGTTATTAATCTACCTCATGCAACACCTCATAGCTCATCAAAGTTATCTTAGCATGTTCAAGTAAAACGAGATTATCACCTAACTTTGTAACAAGGTTAATGCTAAGGACATGAACCACTCATCAAAAATGGATACAAGAAACGAATGCAATCCCTCAAGTGTTTAGGGATGATGAGATTTCACACAATCACAAGTTATCGAGCTTGATTTCCATTTTCCATAGGCTTGCATCCATTCTCACCACTATACTACAACGAGTTAGTTTCTAGAATTAAAAAGGTCTTTTCACGGGTTGTAACGTGGCTAACTAAAAGGTGGGTGGTTTTGGGCCAAAGTGACTAAACTTCTCAATTTCCCAAAACCCCCAAACTTGTTCGTTTCGAACCATTACAAATCTCCGAGGCTTTTCATTTCTCACACACTTTTTTTTTCTTTTTTTTTCTTTCTTTTTTTTCTTTCATCCTTTTTCAAATACACCATCATTCTTTCATTTTGTCGGTGCCTCTCTCTCCAAACACTTGCACCAAAATTTTGTAGGTGCTCATTTTCCTAGGATCAACGACAACCCCTTATTTCATATCTTTCATGCCTCAACATTTCCATCAATACACATTCAATCAATTCCCAACCCAACTCTCATCACCGTATTCACCCTCATACACTCTTTCCCCCAAAACTTGATCCTAATATTATATCAAAGAAGATTCACCAATAAAGCTCAATCACGCTCAATCACGGGGGTCAAAGATAAGAAAGGCAAAATAATGATAACAACCACCTTATACTCCCGGTGTGAAATGTAGGACTAAGAATCGACGACCTAAGATCATTTTCTAGTTACACACTCATGCTAATAGATAGAGAACGGATACAAGTTCTATATCTCGTACTCTCAATCTTGCCACTCACAAACAATAAAGATATGACAATATCATGGCTCAAACCTCACAGCTTTTTGTCAAGTCCTATGCATTAACCACATACAAAACTCGGCAATTCAAAAGTTAAACTTAAAACATGCTTCGAAAACTAGATTCCGCCCAATCATTGGTTGAGATAAACATCCAACTTCACCAAGTAAATCATGATTAAATCTCAAGCCTCATTTGGGTTCATCACACACACACAAGCACACAACAATCCTAACAACAATCTACATGCCATAAAACAAATGTAATGAAACTAAATGGTAGGAAGAACGATAGAAAACGTTACCCATCAGTAGGCACGATCACCACTCTCCAGTCCTTATTGACACCTACTACAAATCAACACAAACACCACCAAACTATTAAGCATAAAACAAACCAATAAAGCTCTCATATCCACCAAACTTTCCACAAACCAACAATTAAAGATATAAGATAATATCCACTAGCACAACCATTCAAACCATACCAATAATCCAAACCACAAACCATGCATAATAGGAAATATTCAATCATGTCAACTCATTAATAATTCTCTCCACAATCACAATCAAACAATCTTCAACCATATTCACTTCCAAAACCTCTTTCCACCATCATTCCACTATCCAAAATCTATACAAATAATTCATTTTTCCACTAGCTCCACCAAACATACCATCAAAACCAATGTTCAACAATCAAATCCATGAAAATATCCATTCATATCATCAAAAGAAACATAATCCAAACATCCATCCAAGGTAGAATATCAATATAGGTACAACCCAATCGAATCAAATCCAATAAAGGGACAATATCCAACATCTAAACTAAATGCAAGATAAAAGATAGGAGATGGAGAAGAATAAACCGAGGCACCGGCTACCGGCACATCCCCCCAAACTTAGTCAAGTGAGACTAAGTTTGCAAAAACGGTGGACGGTGCATCGTCACTCCTCTCGATCTTGTTATTCCTCCCTACAAACACAAAACCAAACAAACTAGACATTTATTCAAAATCAAAGCAATAAAATTGGTTGGGTTGCCTCCCAACAAGCGCTTCCTTAACGTCGGTAGCTAGACGACCTTACCACATCACCCATTATCAAAAATTGTGTGGGTTTTTAATACACCTTTCTCCCTTAATTTGCATTTACTTGGGAGCAATTTGTCCAAGGCAATCTTTCTTTCACCCCTATTATTTCTCCAAGGAAGGTTGCATGTCTTGACAAACTCGACTATGAAAGGTGGTGATTCCTTCTTTGATTTGATCTCTAAGGCATCATCCAATTGAATCCAAAGTATATAAGTCTCAACTTGTCCCTCATTTGGATTGATCATCAACTTCCCATCACCTCCTTTTCCGATCAAATCATATATTTCATCCACTATCTCTCCTAGGATCACCTCCTTTTCCCTCTTGTCTATCAATCTTAAAGGAAATTTAGGTACCACATCGCCACATGGACTTTCCGACATAACTTCCTCATCATGGTTCTCCACTTCGTCATTTTGTACCAATGCCGGAACTTCTTTCATCACCTCATGGGAAGATATCACAAGAACACCATTCTTATCACTTTCAATTTGTATCCTCTCCTCCTTGGTGCTATCATCCTCTTTCTCTTCTTGAGGTAACTCTTTATCTTCTTTCCTTAATTCTTCTTCTTGCATCTCCTTTACTCTTGTATCTTGAAATCTTACTTCCTTTAGTACCATGACCGCATCCTCACATTCATCTTCCAAAATTTCCTCACAACTTCCTTCGAGACCTATTTCCATGTCAAGTGGTTGCTCTTGCACATGAGGCTTCTCACTCACCTTCTTCAAGAGTTCGGATAATTGCATTTTTAATTCCAAAAGATTTCCCTCGAGCTTATCCGATTTCCTCTCCAAAGCTTCCCGAGATGATCTCGCTTCTCTAACTCTTTCATGATCATGGCTGCCCCACTCATCACAATGAACTCTTGTCATGGACGGATTCCAAGTTTGGTTCTCATAGAGTCTACATGGAGAGTAGCCATTAGATGGGGGATAGTTCATGTTGTTCCGGAGGTCACAATTCCCCCATTTATCTCCATATCTTTCATTACTACACTCCTCTTCTTCATATCCCCAATTCGGCTTCACCTTCCAATTCTGTCTCCTTTCTTCCATCCATGGGTAGCCCTCTTCAAATACCAACCGGATTGGCTTCCTCGGTCGTTGTCTCTCCAACATCTTTGCTCTCATCTCATCCAATTTCCTTTGGAGATTATTAAGCCTCTCCGAGTGAGTTCCTCGATGGTTCTCCATTTGACACCTACAACAATCCAACAACTCAAAGTACGAACAAATACAAAAACAATCAACAAATTATTCACACAAGCAAAAACACAAACACCTAGCCTACAAGCTTCACTTTTACCCCAATATCTAGCAACCTACTAAATGAAGTCCCCGACAATGGCGCCAAAACTTGATGCGGCTAAAAGTTCAATCAAATTAAACCTCTAACTACACAAGAATAATATTTGTCAAATCCAGGTTCTTCCCCGCTTCGCCCGCTAGAATACCGAGATACTATAGCAAAGTCCTATAGCTAGGCATGATTCAATCGTTGAGTAGTTTCTAACAATCTAAGCATTCAATTTAAACCTATTCTAACAATATATGACAAACATTGAATTAAATAAACAATCATCAATTGATCAATACTTTCCCCAATCGGTAAACCAAGACAATCAAATTCGCAAATTAGGAAGATAGGATGTTGAGATGAGTTTAGATGCAATCAAATGAGGTTAATCATTGATGTAAACACATTTTAATTCCTAGGAGATTGAGCAATCGACCCTACACTCGTTAACCCCTTGTCATGGCGAGCTAACGGTTGATGATCTAAGACTTGCAAACCATCACGTTATTAAGCCCTAGACCACTCCAAATAGTTCGTCAATTATTGCCCTACGACCTAGCACCGCACATGGATTGGAACTAAAATCGTATGAATCTACACTATTCACGATGATTCCGCCCGCGTATTGGCTGCAGCGTTCACATCAACTACCTCCTACGCTGGCTATTACCTACACCTAGGAGGTAAGGAATAAGTTCTAGTGCAATTCAAGCTCTCAAAGGAAAGTAAACAAACAATTCTCAAACCAAATGGTCATGCATCCTTACTCAAATCAACATCCAAAATGAATTAGAACTTCATACCTTTCAATTGTACAAATACAAAGTTGAATTCAATTACATCTATTACAATTTGAAAAGTAGAGATTGGAATCTTCCCCAATTGAATTTGTATGCCTTGATCTACCACCTTGAATCTTCACTTCTCTTCCAAGGATTGGTGATTTAGCTCCTTGATAGGTTTAAATGGAATCGTAGAGATAATTTAGATAGAATTTATCTAAAATTATTCAAAGTTATCAAAATAACCGTTTTTTCCCCTTTTATAATGAGTAAAAAAAGCCTCGGATCGCCCGGTCGAAGTATGGCTCGCCCGGTCGAAGCTGGAAACCGCAACAAAACCGGAAAAACCGCCCAGGCTCGGCCGATCCTGCACCTGCTCGACCGAGCCTGGTCTCTGTCGGCCTGGCTCGGCCGGTCCTGCACCTGCTCGACCGGTCGATCCCTCAGAACACCCTGCTCGGCTGGTCCTGCACCCGCTTGGTCGGTCGAGCTCTCCAAACTCCAAACACGTGCGATTTTCCTCCAAAACTCCACCAAAATTGCTCGTTTATGCCCAAAACCTATCCTACAACATCCAAAACACAAAAACACGAAAACATAACCAAAATACGACAAAAACATATGATACGGGAGTAAAATAGCCACAAACAAGCATGCGCACACATCGAAATATGGGTCATTTTACACACGTATCAGTCTGCGGCATGATGGACACCGCATCTCATGCTGGGAATAGGTACTTTATTTTGTTTATTGATGATTATACCCGTATGACTTGGGTTTATTTCATGAGGCAAAAATCCGAAGTTTTTTTGGTGTTCAAAAAATTCAAAAACCTTGTCGAAAAGCAAAGTGGTTGTTTTATCAAGACATTGAGAAGTGATAGAGGAAAGGAGTATACTTCCAAGGAGTTCCACAAGTTTTGTGAAGATGAAGGGGTGGAACGATAGTTGACAGTCGGATATGCTCCACAACAAAATGGAGTAACTGAGCGGAAGAACCAAACAATTGTCGAAATGGCAAAATCAATGCTGCACGAGAAAGGGCTACCAAAAACATTTTGGGCAGAAGTTGTCTACACCGCTGTCTATCTTTCAAATCGGTACCCAACCAAAGCTGTGCTGAACAAGACGCCACTCGAATGCTGGAGCAACATAAAACCATCAGTCAAGCATCTGAAGGTGTTTGGAAGTGTTTGCTATGCCCAAGTTCCCAAAGTAAAACGAACAAAAACTTGATGAATCAAGCGAAAGATATATCTTTGTGGGCTACAGCACGATGAGTAAAGGCTACAAATGCTTCAGCATGGAGAAAAATGAAGTCATAATCAGCCGTGATGTTCATGTGGATGAAAATACTGTGTGGAATTGGGAAGAAAATAGAGTTGAGAAGAAAGATTTTCCAATCAATCTCAGCCCTCCAGTGCTGAATGATGATGCTAAAGAGGATGAGGCGACCACACCAGTATCAACTGATGCTACACAATTGCTGGAGCAACCAGATCCAGATTCACCCGGCTCATCAAGTTCAAGCTCAACTCCAAGGAGGTATAAATCTCTAAATGATATCTATGCTACTTTCAACTTTTGTTCTATTGAGCCAGAAAGCTTTGCTGAAGCATTTAAAGAAGAAGCATGGAGAAAAGCAATGAATGAAGAGATCCAAGTGATCGAGAAAAAATCATACATGGGAACTCGTTGACAAGCTAATTGATAAAGAAATCATTGGTGTTAAATGGATCTACAAAGTGAAGCACAATCCAGATGGATCTGTTCAATGAAACAAAGCAAGACTTGTCGCAAAAGGCTACTCACAACAAGCCGGAATTGACTACGAGGAGACTTTTGCCCCAGTTTCTCGGCAAGACACAATTCGTGCAATCATAGCACTCGCTGCCAGCAAAGGATGGATGTTGTATCAGCTTGACGTCAAGTCAGCTTTCCTCAATGGTGAGCTAATGGAAGATGTGTATGTTGCTCAACCAGAAGGCTTCAGCATTGAAGGAAAGGAAGACAAGGTGTACAAACTCAAGAAAGCTTTATATGGGCTGAAGCAAGCACCTCGTGCTTGGTACAACGAGATTGTCAGATACTTCAACATCACCGGGTTCAAGAAAAGCAAAAGTGAACCAACCTTATATGTCAAGCATCAAGGTAATGACATTTTAATCATTACTCTTTATGTTGATGATTTGATTTTTACTGGAAGCAATAAGAAGATGATCGAAGAATTCAAGCAAGACATGACTGAAAAGTATGAGATGAGTGACATGGGCTTACTTCGACATTTTCTTGGAATGGAGATCTACCAAGAAGAGCAAGAAGTCTTCATTTGCCAAAAGAACTATGCTGAAAAGATGCTGAAAAAATTCAAGATGCTAGGATGCAATCCCGTCTCTACACCATTGATCATGGGGGAGAAATTAAAGAAAGAAGATGGGGGAGAGAAAGCAGATGCTACTCTTTTTCCCAGCTTGATTGGTAATTTACTTTACCTCACAACAACAAGGCCAAACATAATGTATGCTGCAAGCATGCTGTCAAGATTTATGCAGCATCCAAGTCGTATTCATTTTGCAGCAGCAAAGCGTGTTTTACGCTACATCCAAGGAACAATGGATTTTGGTATATGCTACAAGAAGAATGTCGTTGTCAACCTTGTTGGATTTTGTGATAGTGATTTTGGGGGATCACTAGATGACATGAAGAGTACATCCGGATATTGCTTCACAATTGGATCAGCAATGTTTTCGTGGATGTCAAAGAAGCAGCAAAGTGTTGCTCAATCATCAGCAGAAGCATAATATGTTTCAGCATCAATAGCCACTTCTCAAGCTATTTGGTTGCGAAAAATTTTAGCTGATCTTGGACACAAACAAGAAGAAGGAACCAAGCTGTGCTGTGACAACAAATGAGCAATAGCAATGGCAAAGAACCCGGTACATCACAGCCAAACTCGACACATTGCTCTCAAGCATCACTTTATTCGAGAAGTAATTGAAGAAGGCGAAATACAAATTGAGTACATTTGTTCAGAAGATCAGATTTCCGACATTCTCACCAAAGCATTACCAAGAGAGAGGTTTCAACAACTCCGAACTGCACTTGGAATCGGACAACAAATTAATGGGGAGTGTTAAACATTAATGTGCTGTCTACATTTATGTGTTGACCAAAGACTCATGCACTTCTACATTCATTCATTAAATGCTAGATACATTCAAGTATCTACATTACCTAGATTCATTCATGCATTTACCTAAGTACATTCACATGTCCCTTGAGATGATTCATGTATCTCAATCTCTATATAAGAACTTGTAATCTGCATCTTTTGTAATTTTAATCAATCCATCAATTCAGATATTGAGTCTCAATAGAAACAACCATATTCTCTCCAACCTTGTGCTACAGTACAGCTCCAGCATAACCAAAACCAACATTTATTTAGTTATTTTGAATTTTTTTGAAGGGGAAATATTTTTAGTTTTTAACATTTTGATTTTTTTTAGTAAAGGTTCATTAAGATTAATTAAAAGGAAAGAAATAAACAGTCTATGTTATAGACGGTTAGACTACAAAAAATATATGAACCATCTACGATATAGACGGTTAGACTACAAAAAATATATGAACCATCTACGATATGAAATGTGGCTGATGAGTCAATGCATGTGTTTGAATATCAAGAATCATTTTGTCACCCATTTAAATGGCACTATCTAGTCTTCCTAGATTTCTGCATTGTAACAACCTGTCATCATGTTGGCAAGTAATTAATTATGTGCCATTGATAACCCGACATGCTCCCCAGGTGGCAAATGCCTATAAATAGTCATATCTAGGATCATGCCTCAGTTACCGAAAACAACCTCAAACTACAATATTTCAAAAAATATTGCATTATCTTCTAAAACATCAGCTAGCTCGATTTTCTCTCCTTCCATTTTGTCAGAGCTAGCTTTTGCGACTATGGTGTTGCCTCGTAGAAGATAAAACCATTTTACATTTGGGGACGAACGCCAAACAACGAGCACTACGTTGGTGTATTCGTCTTGCGGGAAGAGGTCTCCTCGAATCATCTACAACAAGCATCTCTAGTTTCCCTTTTCTGTACTTTATGTTTTATTGCATTATCTAGTATATATATACACTACAAGAAATATGCTTATAGACAAGGTTGTCAAAATCGCTAGGCGCTAGTCGGGCGGCAGAGGACCGCCTAGCGCCTAGTTTACCTAGTCGGTGATTAATCGGTGTCTAATTGGTACTAGGCGGCTGCCGGAAAATTAGAATATTTATATTATGTATAATTATTCTATAAATAATATATTAATATACAATTTAACTTTATCACCTATAATTTTTTAATCACTCTTCCCAACCCACCCACGTGATTGCTCATTCTCTCTCCTCACCTTTTTCACTTTGTTAGACATTAAAATCCTCTTTCATCTTCATTTTTTCTTCCTGAACTCTCCTGGCCATCGTGCAAGTTATTTGGAAGAAAATTTTGCAGCCGATTTAGAACTATTTTTTCGAATCTGTATCTTTAAATTTTAGGAGCATGTTTAAATTGCAGAAAGATGAGTAACCAGAAAAAATATTGAAAAAAGAAAAGGCTGCCGAAAAATGAGATTTGTGTTTTTCCTATCACCGTCGACTAATGCAGCGATTAGGGGGTTTTCAGGGCGGCTGGGGGCCGCCGAGCGCATAAGCGCCAACCAGGCGGCCGCCTCGGCCGCGTTTTACAACCTTGCTTATAGACAATGCGGAATCCGCGTTGTCTATATAAGTGTAGTGTATTAGGATGCGGTTATAGACGACGCGGCATTCCGCGTCTATGGTATTAATTTTTTTTAATCTTTTTAAAAATCCTGTAAAAATAATTATAATGATTCGAAACAAGAATTACAACAACTACAACCTCAAAACATCAAAACATACATACATTATGGCAACAAATCTATAGAATCTCGATTTGTTTTTACTAATAATTATAACAAAATTAAATGTACACATGATTTGAGTACATAATTAAGTGTTGGTTAATTTCAAGTCTTTGCCGAATCTTGCGGCCCGATCAAAGTGTCTAATGGAGAAATTTAGATGTAGTGTTCGTTGAATTGGCTTCAATTAGAGATGGGAGACTACCACTGCCCCTTTGGCATTTTCGACGACCTGAAGCCGAGATGACATTAACAAATTTATCAATCATGCAACATAGAAAGCTGAGATTGAGAAAATAATCACATAAAACGATAAAACGATAAAACGATAAATCAAGCATACCAACATACCTCAGTCCATATAAGTTTGGAGAAAGTCACACCATTCCGTACGAACTTCATTAACTTCACGTCTAAAATACATTTCTTCATTAAACTATTAAAAATAGAAGCACAAACACAATAAATAGTTGCAAGTAATGAAAACGTTAATGAGTCAGAGCTGAAATCAAATTACCATATCTGTCAACGGAAGAGATTCAGGAATGCCCTGAATGATATCTTTTATATAACGCATGACATAATAGCCACACTGGCTTTCATCGGGTTGTTGTGGACACTGTATGATCATCATTTTAGAGACAGTTAATGCTTTAATATACAATTTTAACAAGTATTAAGTGAGACACGTTTACCTTGACGACTTCCCAGTCAAACTTAGTCCCTCTTCTTCCTATTGAAGCTTTGAATATTTTCATAGCCCTACATTATAATAAAATAAAAAGTAAAAACAAATATGTCTATCTACTTCGTTAATTAAAATGAGAACTTACATCTCAATTATATTTCTCCACTCAGCATAATGAAGTTGATTTTCCAGAGGATCCAGCACATACACCTTGTCACTATGTGCATCAAACACCAGAAGGATCCAATGATAACTAGTTTTAAAGTCAAAAAATTGTGATTCAATTTTTACCAAGAATAATAAACATAACATTGTTAAGCAATTAAAACGATTATATTCACGTACCCGACGTTGCATGGCACAAAAACTAGCTGATTCGGTGATATTCCAATCAACCTTCGGCCTACAAGATTGGCCTTTTCTACCGAATCAAGGTTAGTTGAGACAACACATGGATCAACAAATCGAATTTTATGTATAAGGTTCTTGTTCGCACACACCTTATACAAGTGCATACATATTCTCGTATGGATCAAGTTACATTAAAACAATAATGTATATACTGATACAATAAATAATAAAATAGTTAAAATAAAACTTACAATATATAAATCGATATGAATCCTACTCCGGTATGCTCAAGCTCATAGAAATGGTGGATGTTGTCAAATAAAATAAACAGAGTTTTCTCCTTTTGACCAAAGACATCCTCAGCTACCGGTACCTTGATGCTGTCGTCATCACCAAGAGCATGTTTCGTGGCCACATGCAACAACCTCAGTGAAGTCGGTATATCCTGAGCCTTCAACTTCACTAACTTCTTTGGGGATTCTCGTTTCTTTACCTATTTTATCATCAAATAAATTGATACTTGAAAAATTAATAAGTATAAGTAGCTATAATACTTAACTGTTTTATACATACATTTTTTGGAATACCGTCGATTTCATCATTGTCAAGAGAAACAACATCGTTCTTCACTGAGCAACTGCCCTTCTCTTCCTGCAAAGCCCCTCCTCTATTTATCAACTCTTCCTGCCACCTCATCATCTGATCCATGCGTGCTTTCATCACGGCCATCTCTTGTTTCATTATTGTGAACTCCTGGCCTTTCATAGAATTGGAACAGATGTTGAGATAAGTAGAGGGGGTAACGTAGCGTCCAACACCCTTTATACGTCCAGAAGTTTCGGGCTTCCCTAGTGCTTGCGACAAGATGTCGTCTGTGAGATTAGTGTTGGAAAATGAGCCTCCGACTTCTGTTGTATGTATTCATCCTACATTGCAATATTATTAATTATTTAAAAACTCAGATCATTATTCAAATATTTTTGTTGATACCTACAATTTTTGTAGCAGTTTCAACCAGCATATCACCCTCAAACTCTCCTTTTTGTTTGCTCGTGCTTGTTTCCACAAGAGGGCTCTATCAATCTCTTCATCTCCCGTGAGTAGAAAAACTCTCCTTTTTGTTTGCTCGTGCTTGTTTCCACAAGAGGGCTCTATCAATCTCTTCATCTCCTGTGAGTTGATTTTTCTGGAACTGTTATTAATAATAGTTAGCAAGATATACAAAATTTTTAGGGTTTAGTTATTGAGAATATTACAAAATTACCATTTCTTCACGGAGTCCAGCATATCCTTTGCGTGATAGACGATGTGGATATACATTTTTCGCTCTCAACTCCTTCTGATCCTCACTTTTTTTCTATAAAGGTATTTGATTAATTGAATAATCCGCTTGGAAAAATGAATTAAATGTCTATCGTACCATAGCTATTTCAGATAAACGACTAATGACAAATTCCTTCCAATCAGCCTCTAGGATCCCCTCATGTGGTGGTGGATGTAATAACAAATCAGGCTGATCCTCGTGTGGAATGATATGTGCAAGATATATAGAGGGTTGATTTCCATTGACGCCACTTTGTGTTTGCAGAAGTCAAACAATTTTTCTTCCGGTTTTCAGACAAATTGAACACCAACTATAAAGCAAATAACAAATAATAATTAGTTATCACATAACTATAAAAATATAAAGACATTGAATATTTTACTTACTTTGATAGATTCCCAAATCGTCTCTTCATCACGCACGTCTCTCCATTCATGATAGCTAACTTTGACATGCTCTCGAGCAAGTACACTATGTAGCTCTGCAACTCGGCACCTGCTGGACCAATAGGCTGCCCTCGTTTATGGTTATCCATAGTAATTCACGGAATTCTCCCGTATTTATACATTAATAATACTCTCAATACACACATTCCCAGCAGCAAACAAGTCCTATATAACTATCATATATTTTCACAACATCATAATTAATATTTGTAATTAGTTAACATTTATCAAGTTCAAAATTCAACATATATCAATAGGTCCAACTACCCTAACACAGCAACTCCCTAAAAATTTTATACAAAAATAAGGTCCAATTGTCCTAACACAGCACACCTTAAACTACAACTAGACAAAAAATCGTTAAATGGAAAAAACCCTGCAACCATTCCTGCTAGTTAAGTATCAAGTTAAATTCATAATATTATGAAGTGGTGTCGTGTTCATTCCTCAGCATTTCATCTTTGAAGGTGAAATGCTGGATGATATCATAACATTCGGCTTTTGGTTAGCTGGTTGGTAGTGGTGAGGACATGTTAGATTTGATCACTCATTATTGCTAGAACTGGAATGTTTTCAAATAAACATGATGATGGTTTCTTGAATATAAAATACTTGCAATGTTTCACTCTACCATTTTCAATCTATAATAATTCAGTCATGTTATGATTATATCTTTTCATAATTCAGCAGCTATATTATTATGATTTGGTTTTGGGCTGATATAGGCCCATAAACGGAATGAGCCATGTATAGAATTAGTTTGAGAGATTTCACTAACTAAAGATAACTTTGTTTATAGTATTATAATGTACACTAACTAGAGGCTAATGATTAAGCATATTTAAAAGTTCTTTTCCATTCGTTAAAATATAAACAATAATTAATCAAATTGTTTAATACTTAAATTAGGGGTGGCAATTGGGTCGGGTTCGGGTTGGCAGGTCGGGTTGAGACCTAATAATAACACGTTATATGCCAACCCAAACCCGACCCATTTATTTTTTCGGGTCAGAAATATCAACCTGAACCCGACCTGTTTATTTTCAGGTCGACCCGAAAATGACCCAAATGACCCGTTTAGTAAAAAAAAACTATTCCCTCAAAAAATTTGCATAATTTTTTTATTTTTATTTTATTTATTCTATTATAACATATATATACAATAAACAACAATAAAAAATATAAAAATTTATATTTGTCATTTTTATTTGAAATATTATATCTCATTAATTTATTATATTTATTATTTTTTTCAAAATAATAGAAATATGATATTACTATAGGATAATATTTAAATCAAATCTCATAGAATTTGTGTTTGATGTACTTCTTTTTTATTTTTATTAAATGTATATATAGTTTGACGTATTATATATAAAATAATTTATATTATAATATATGGAATATTAATGAATATTCCATATAGTATATTTTTATTCATTAATATTCCATATATTATAATATAAATTATTTTATATAAAATATATAACAATTTATATTTGTCACTTTTTTAAAATATTATATCCCAGTATATTTACTATTTTTAAATAATACAATTATGATATCTTTAATGAGACAATATTTTTAATCAAACCTCATATAATTTCTGTTAGGTATACTTCTTTTTATTTTTATTATATATATATGTATAATTTGATGTATAATATAGAAAATAATCTATATTATAACACATTAATTAAATATAATATTGATGAATAAAGATCAAACATATTTAAGAAGAATTGCTAAAAATGCTAAGTTATATAATTTTATTTATTATATTTTAATATTATAAAATAAAACAACAAATATTTAATTTGCGCATCATGCAGATAAAAAGCTTGCATAACATTAAAATTTAAAATTGATTAATTTCGCGGGTTATTCGGGTTACATGGGTCGACCAAAAACTGACCCGAACCCTACCCATAATTTAATTGGGTTCGCTGGTTCGACCCAAAATTGACCCAACATTTAAATTGGTTGACACAACCCGCTAATTTCGTGTTAGGTTCAGGTCGGGTTGTCTGGTCGAGTCAGAGATTGCCGCCCTTAACTTAAATACAATCTAAATTAAAAAAATTATTTAGACTATTAAATTTATAAACTTAAAAGTATTTAATAAAAAAAATTCGAAGATCAACTTAACAATAAAAGAGTGAGACTTAAACAAGAGACTACTAAATTTGATCTGATTCGATTATACCTTTAACTAGTATATCAAACACGAGAAGCGCAATAATTACTTTTTTTATGATTATTTGATTAGTTTATTAATTAGAATTTATAAATTGATAAACACTATGTTAGGAAATTTGCTGCTTCTGTTGTCTTCGCCACCGGTGTCTGTTTTGTTCCTCTACTTTTCAGACCTACCTGCATAAATTAGTCATCAAGGGCACGCATACCAGCATTTAATAATCTAATCTTTCCAAACTAAAATTCACAAAACTAACCACCCCCAATAGATAGAGCAAACCACCACGCCTTCTTTAAGGAATAGTAAGACATTAATCGTTGTCATTGGAAGAAACACCCTCAAAAGATGAAACACAAGAGAGATACATATATTGTGCTGTTCTTAGAGAGCAAACACATGCACATTATCATCCTTCCCAGAAAAAAACAAGAAAACTTAGATGTAGATACAAAAAACACTGCATAAAGTAAGATAATTTTAGTTTCCACCGCACATATAAATAATCCTTGTGATTTGTGAATATGTAAAATTTGTAACAAATCAAGTCCTTCCCAGATTCTCCTCACTCACCCTTAAGATTCGATGTTTAACAATAAGAAATAGAGATAGACACCTGTATTTGTTTGTGAGTGGCAGACTGGCAGTACATCCATATATCCAAAAAAGCATGCTAATGTCGTTCAGCAGATTTGTATGCACATATTGATCACTCATCAGATCTACAAACCTCAATTTACCGTGACATTCAAATAAGAAACATTACTAAAACCAAATAACCAATCAACTAAGCGAAAGAGTGATACACAATCCTCAACGAATCAACTATACCGAAGCATAAATCCAGAAAATAAAACTAAATAAATGCTATCTTTTTCTAGCAAACAACACACTTGAATTCCACCATCTCCAGCGGGAAAGAACACAAGAAGCGGAGCAGGAGGAGCCCGCTCAACGGGGTCGAGGGACAGGGGCCGGCGCTGGGATTGAGCAACGCGGTCCAGCAATCGACGCGGAGAGACGGCGGCAATCAACGGATAGGGATTTAGGGCTTTGTGAATTTAGTACCGGGTCGAGGGACAGGGGCGCTGTATCGAGGCAAGCGAAGAGCGGCGAACAGAGATGGGAGTAATCAGCAGCACGGGAGGACGGACGGAAGGGGAAGACGGCAGGGGAAGGCGGCGAAGAGCTGCTGGCGATCGAACTGAGATGAGGCGGCCGAGACTGTTACGATTATGTATATATATGCGGTCATAGACGACGCAGGCGTACACGTCGTCTATATGCATATAGACAACGCGGACAAACGAATCGTGTATATCCATATAGACGACGCATACGCCCGCGTCGTCTATAACCCAGTATAGATTACACATGCTGTATATATACATAACAGAGACGATGCGCGTCGTCTATTACCTTGCATACATATTACAGAGACGACGCGGCCACTCGCGTCGTCTATATGGATATAGACGATGCAAAAGTGTCGCGTCGTCTATATCTGTATAGATATAAACGCGAGTGCCCGTGTCGTCTATAGCCGCACCATTTTTTAACAACGCGGATTTGTATTCGCGTTGTCTAATTGCGATACAGACAACACGAATGAATATTCGCGTTGTCTATATCACGTAGTCTATTACACTATTTGTTGTTAGTGTATAATTGTGTTGCATCAAGAACTTTTACTTTAAGGCATTATCTGTACTTAGACTTTTTTTAACTGAACAATCGCAAGACGAATAGTACTAGACAGATAGGAGACATGGCTGAGAACACTATCAACACAAACATCCCTACCGATAAAAACAATACCAATGTTACTGCTACTATTGTGGGTGGTTCTAACACCCAAATCCCGGGCTATGATCTGAATGGCCCAATGTTGAACTGAACCTTTTCCCAGAATACTCAAGTCGAGAAGTCCTTCAAATTCTCGAGGTTTGATTTAAAAATACGGCAACCCAAAATGTTATTTTATCTTACCACACTCGGGTTAGCAAATTTCTTGAAGGATGACAAGCCCGACGCCAATAAGAGGATTGCCTCTGACAATTGGTGTCAGATAACGAGTACTATGTGAAGGGATTTTTACTTGCAAATTGAATTGCATAATCCGTTTGCCAAAGACTGACTATTGGATGTCTAAAATAACTACTATGTCTAATTAAAAACCTAGCATGCTCCTATTGAATGCAAAAGAAGATTTGCGGAATACCTGGATGAGATTAACTTTGAACTATTGTGCAGGGATTTGATCTTGAATCCTTTTTGCGCAAAAAGATTCAATCTTGAAAAAATCAGAATTAAATCTTTGATTTTCATTGAGTAAAAATCGAAAAAGAAGAGGAGAGAGAAGAAGAATGATCCTCCAGCTCTGATCTTCTGATCTATATCCCTTGCTCTGATCCGGATATCTGGTGAAGATTCCCTCCGGATATTGTGCCTATCGAGAAGCAGAGTTTCCTTCCCTTAGTTCAGATCCAGTTGCCTGTAGCAGCTCCCAATTCTCTGGGTTGCTGCTCAACAACTTTGATCTTGTGGTGTACTGTGATCTGAAAACCAGAGGGGTATTTATAGGAGAATTCTGATCCTTAATGGGCTTGAGCTTTTCATAGGGCAGACCAGGGACCAGTATGCAAATAACAAATAAGGCCTATCAATTAATTAACCATATTCAACCCTGAATATAATTAATTAATTAATTAATATTGATTCATGCCACTAGAAAATCAATACTGTCGTACGTCTTTATTACCACGTTATGAGGAACGGGTTGCATGTGCTCGGTATATCCCCATAGTTAAGGTTACATACATTCATTAATTAAATTAGGCTCTGACAAGCTTACAAATTAATTAACATCTTTTGTTGGTCCCCGATCAGAGTGTTTGTATATGCAGTGGAAGTATTAATAATGTCTTGCACTTATCTTGCTAAGGTCACGACTTAGCAAGTGTTTTTCAAATGTGTTTAAGCTCGAGTTATTCGTTAGATTGGTTGCAGGTTATACTTCAACACTTGATGTGTTGAGTTTCAATAGCATACAATAATCAAAATAACGAAGTAAAGCAGTAAAGAACATAAGGATTTATAGTGGTTCGAACAAATGTTCTACGTCCACTCTTCAGTCCTCCTGACTGAAAATTCACTATAGATTGATTACAAGGTCAGGCTTGATCTCTAACGTTGAGCAGCTCCTCCGTCTGGTCAGCGCGCACTTTCAAGCACCTCGGTCTTTAATCTACACCTTTGACACTCCTTAGAGTGAGGACAAACCTCCCTTCTCCTTGGATGTCGACAATGGGATTTTTATAGTTCTTCCCAGAACCTTTCCTTGTGTTGGCAGTGGCCCGTGATAATCACGCTTGCACATCAAGGTGACTGCTAGATTCTTTCTAGGATAGAAAGAGTCCCAATATAAACCTTAGAAGTCTCACTTCAGAGGTCTCGAGCTTCAAATATGAAAGCTTGTGGAAAGCTTCAATCTAGTACAAGCTCGGATGAGTTCGCGTGGGTTTGAGAATATTTGAATCTCTGCTATATGCATTTCTTCGTGAGTTTTGCGAACCTTTGAATCTTCCTTCTAACTCTCCTATTTATAGGCGAGGATTCAAAAGGTTATTTGGATTTTATCCGTTAGACACAGAGTGTCTGCTCGCCAATCTCCGTCTTTCTTTTTCTGTGAAGCACAGAGACTCTTCAAGTCTCCTTTGTCTCTGATTGGCATTCTCTTTTTCTTAGCCGTCTTTGTCAGAATGGATCTTTCAGAATAATCATTGAAACCTTCCTTTTGTCTCTTGATCATCTCCTTCTCTAATTCGTCAGGTTTTTCTTGAGATTTGGATCCTTCTGATTTGCGACTTTTTGTTGATTGTTGATTGTTGAGAAGTGTTTATTGGATGTTGGTGATCTGCTGACATCTCAGCATTCTTGCTGCGATTCTGCAACATATCTGCTTGCTATCTTTAGCATTCGGTTGAGCGTGCGTCCAGCATTCTTCAGTGTTTGCTAGCCTTAGCATCTTCAGCAATCTTCGGATATGCTGATTCTTTCAGCATTCTTCATCCTTTCATTATAGTTCTATTACAACTCGAGTAAGTATATCCTATACAGGACTTATATATTTTGACTCGATACTAAGTTGCTAGAGACTAGATTAACTAATCTAAACTAATCTAAGCTTCGATGCACCAAAACTAAGATACATACAATTGAGACCAGGGGATTATAATATTTCTAACAGTATTCCTAACATCTTTTATTCCTAAGTTATACCACTCAACCCTTTCAACTTATGCTCGAACATAATCAGCCTGCAGGACTTTAGTATAGTGAAACTATTGAGCTTCTTAGGGAATGTTACCATCTTATAATAGATATGGTTACCTAACTACAGAATTAGAAGTCATACACAAGCTGCTATCACCCAAGATGCAGATATACAAGTACATGTAAGACTCTCTATCATAGCATCTCAAAGTAATACACAAACTTGTGTATACCTCTTGAACTTTCATTAGGCTTCAGATATCATCAAGCCATCGAGATCAAGATTTGTTCAATGTTAGATAAAAGAATTGATCTTAGTTAGTTCCTATCAATACGTACCAAATGTATCAGCACATCTAGTGACGAAGATATGCCACTAATTACTGACTGCGCTGCAGCTTAAACCGATAGTCTATCCTGACACTGTCTCAACTGTGATAACCATTTATATCTCGCTAGGTCAAGCGATCCATACGATCTTCTATGATCTACAACACACCGTATGATCTTCCTATCGACGAGATAAGAGAATAGAGTCGCTTGCAATACATGTTTGTTAATTCAGACAGGAGATGATAATATAACAATAATGATTCCCAGTATATTAACAAAAAATATTGTTCTTAATATACCAATCATAATGCTTTTAGCATATAAATCCATCACTATATGGTGTATTCGTGAATAGGTCTCCTCGACTAGGCTACAACAAGCATCTCTAGTTTTCCTTTTATGTACTTTGTGTTTGCATTATCTAGTGTAATTGTGCAATCATTTTTTTCATGTATCATATATCAAATTAAAGGTCATTTAATTATCTTTCAACCAAAAATGCTATTGCATATGTTTGGAGTAGAAAAATATAAAAATTAGTGATTATATGCATAAATTTTTTATTAATACACAAAGTCTTATAAAATGCATGAAATCGTACATATGATGCACAAAATCATACTACAAAATACAGTATATGATCGATAAAATGCAACATATTTTTCCAACGAAATAAGCAAATATACTACAATTCAATATCTTCTGAAATATATGCATTTTATTATTGCATTGTATAGTAATAACATAAAAACTGTATACGTATAAACAACAATACTATTATTTTAATTTATTTCATCTACTAAATAATTATACATATAATTAGGTCGATATTAATGATAGATATGCTATAATCTTATAGATACACAATTTCCCTTAGTTATCGTGATGTTTTTCCTATCCAATTAAAATATGAATATGTTTACTATAATGATGCAACAAAATATTTTTCTTATCCGATTTCAATAACTTTTTAACATATTACATAATAAGATAAATGTAATTTCATTATTTTTAAATAAGATTCCTATTATATAAGTTTGGTGGAAGTAAACAATAAAATAAATTTTAAAAAAATAGAAACTTTCTACATCACATGATATTACACTAATTCTCGCAAAGGAATACACTTGTATATAAAATCAAAATGCATATTCAGCATGGATGTAATGCACAAGTTTATTGATAAAATGATGTTACATTAATACATAATTTTTCTTTACATAATGCATATATGGTAGATATATAATGAAATTAATATTAGTTAAAATGCATGCGAGATTTATAATATATGCAAAATGACAAAATTACCTTAAAATGCATATAAATGTCTATATATTAATGACCGCAAATTTGTAGCGTTCAATTTTAAATCTGGATCGTTGATTACTTAAATATAAAAGACTGAAATTTATTTTTATTTCTCATCAGAAACCCTATTGTGACCTGATTATATATAGAGGGAAAATCTAAAATAGCCAAAATTTAAAAGTATGTGCAATGTATAGCCACCCTTATGAAAAACTTCAAAAAATAGCTAAAGTACAGTCTTTTAGGTTAAAATGTCTAAATCAGGCAATCAAATCTTTTGATTTTTGTGAAATGTTTAACGGTTTGATTTTTTACTAATATTGTATAACACAATTCTATTTTTTATTAATTTTTAGAGTTGTTATGCAATAAACTATAATATTTGATTGAAAACAATCCGGCTTGCATTCGGCCTTTTGAGATATATCTCGTCTTTGTGAGATATATTTCCAAGGGTTCTATTCTAATATTGTAAAACACAACTCTATTTTTTATTAATTTTTAGAGTTTTGATGAAATAAATATAATATTTGTTTGAAAACTATCCGGCTTGCATTCGGCCTTTTTAGATATATCTCGTCTTTGTGAGATATATTTCGAAGGGTTCTATTCTAATATTGTAACACATATTTTTTAATTAATTTTTAGAGTTGTGATGAATTAAAATATAATATTTCTTTGAAAACTATCCGGCTTGTATTCGGCCTTTTGAGATATATCTCGTCCAAGTGAGATATATTTCGAAGGGTTTATTATAAAAAAATATAATTCAATTTTTTTAATTTTTAAAAATAAAATAAATGATAAATAAGTCTCAATTGGGCAAGATTTCGGCCAATTGAGATATATCTTGGCCAAGTGATATATATTCGAATTTTTTAATTTTAAAAAATATAATTCAATTCTTATAATTTTAAAAAAACAAAATTAAATAAAATAAATGATAAATAAGTCTCAATTGGGCAGGATTTCGTCCAATTGAGATATATTTCGACCAAGTGAGATATATTTTGAAATTTATATTTTTAAAAAAAATATAATTCTAGTTTTTTAATTTTAAAAAAATAAAATAAATGATAAATAAGTCCCAATTGGGCAATTTCGGCCAATTGAGATATATCTTGGCCAAGTGAGATTTATTTCGAATTTTATATTTTTAAAAAATATAATTCAATTCTTTTAATTTTAAAAAATAAAATAAAATTAAAAAATGATAAATAAGTCTCAATTGGGCAAGATTTCGGTCAATTGAGATATATCTTGACCAAGTGAGATATATTTCGAATTTTTTATTTTTTTAAAAAAATAATTCGAGTTTTTTAAATTTAAAAAATAAAATAAATGATAAATAAGTCTCAATTGGGCAAGATTTCGAACAAATGAGATATATCTTGGTGAATTAAGATATATTTCAATTTTTTTATTTAAAAAAAATATAATTCGAATCTTTTAATTTTTTAAAATAAAATAAATGATAAATAAGTCTCAATTGGGCAAGATTTCGGTCTTGTCCACCATTTCATCTGGTCTTGTTACTCCTTCACCGATCCTGGTCTTCACTTTTTGGATTCTGATTGGTCCATTCTCGATCACTTGCTTCATCTAGGGATGGATATTCATCAACGTGATCAGCGACCTCTTCTTCCAGGTGGAGTAGGTTTCTGGAGTAAACTTTCCAAAATTCGCATTGTTCGCCATTGTCTTTATCCTGAGCTAAACACAGAAACACACAAATATGCAAGGAAAATATGGATCTGGTCCTAAGCGACTCAGAAGCAGCTAGTCTGTAAAGACCAACCGCTCTGATACCACTTGTTGGTCCCCGATCAGAGTGTTTGTATATGCAGCGGAAGTATTAATAAAGTCTTGCACTTATCTTGCTAAGGTCACGACTTAGCAAGTGTTTTTCAAATATGTTTAAGCTCGAGTTATTCGTTAGATTGGTTGCAGGTTATACTTCAACACTTGATGTATTGAGTTTCAATAGCATACAATAATCAAAATAACGAAGTAAAGCAGTAAAGAACACAAGGATTTATTGTGGTCCGAACAAATGTTCTACGTCCACTCTTCAGTCCTCCTGACTGAAAATTCACTATAAATTGATTTCAAGGTCAGGCTTGATCTCTAACGTTGAGCAGCTCCTCCGTCTGGTCAGCGCGCACCTTCAAGCACCTCGGTCTTCAATCTGCACCTTTGACACTCTTTAGAGTGAGGTCAAACCTCCCTTCTCCTTGGATGCCGACTGTGGGATTTTTATAGTTCTTCCCAGAACCTTTCCTTGTGTTGGCAGTGGCCCGTGATAATCATGCTTGCACAGCAAGGTGACTGCTAGATTCTTTCTAGGATAGAAAGAATCCCAATATAAACCTTAGAAGTCTCACTTCAGAGGTCTCGAGCTTCAAATATGAAAGCTTGTGGAAAGCTTCAATCTAGTACAAGCTCGGATGAGTTCGCGTGGGTTTGAGAAAATTTGAATCTCTGCTATAGGCATTTCTTCGTGAGTTTCGTGAACCTTTGAATCTTCCTTTGAACTCTCCTATTTATAGGCGAGGATTCAAATGGTTATTTGGATTTTATCCGTTAGACACAGAGTGTCTGCTCGCTAATCTCCGTCCTTCTTTTTCTTTGAAGCACAGAGACTCTTCAAGTCTCCTTTGTCTCTGATAAGCATTCCCTTTTTCTATAGCCGTCTTTGTCAGAACGGATCTTTCAGAATAATCATTGAAACCTTCCTTTTTGTCTCTTGATCATCTCATTCTCTGATTCGTCAGGTTTCTCTTGAGATTTGGATCCTTCTGATTTGCGACTTTATGTTGATTGTTGATTGCTGAGAAGTGTTTACTGGATGTTGGTGGTCTGCGGACATCACAACATTCTTGCTGCGATTCAGCAACATATCTATTGGCTATCTTTAGCATTCGGTTGAGCGTCCGTCCAGCATTCTTCAGTGTTTGCTAGCCTTAGCATCTTCAGCAATCTTCGGATATGCTAATTCTTTCAGCATTCTTCATCCTTTCATTCTAGTTCTATTACAACTCGAGTAAGTATATCCTATACATGACTTATACATTTTGACTAGATTAACTAATCTAAACTAAGATAAGCTTTGATGCACCAAAACTAAGATACATACAATTGAGACCAGGGGATTATAATATTTCTAACAATATTCCTAACAATTTCCCCCTTTTTGGTGCGATCAAAGCCTCAATTCTAACTGAATATGGGAAGGTTGTATACTGAGATTGCAAGGTGTTCGTACCTAATCTATTCTCAGCGTATCAACTCCCTTCTCAGTAGATTTCTAAATGTCCCCCCTCAAAATATCAAGGGTATTGCTCGATTAAAAAATTTGCCTCAAGTGAATGGCTTTCAAATCATCTATCAGATAAGCATATAGCGCATTCACACACACATATAGAGCAACACACAGGAACATAGTACATACATCCCACAGATCACACACTTTGCTGATTACACTGAATGTGTAATTTCAGCTTATAGCAATTTATGCAGTGTTGGACAATGAGATGTTGTCATCAACCTGGGTAAGTTTCCATTAAAAGAGTTCGTAGTAATTGTACAGAAACATTTGTCCATATTGAGAACAATGTACCAAAATACTTGAGAGATTAGAAGAGATTACTTTTTAGTTGTTGAAGAGTCTGAATCAGCATCTTGAGCACTTGAGGAGCCGGTGGGTTTCTTCAGCTTCCTGAGAGTCCTAGTCGTGATCTTCATGAAATTGTCCACCAAGGCTTCTATTTCCTTTATTCTGATTCGCTCCCTTTCCTCTATCTTCCGTTGTTCTTCCTTTTTTTCCTCTTCAAGTTTTCTGCGTACCTCAAGGCGCCGGAGTCTTTCCTCTTCTGTTCTTTGTCGCTCTACTTCTTCAGTCAATCTCTTCTCTTCCCCCTCTTTGATCGCAGCCAAAAGGTCGGTCGAGAAGCTCTCAAAGGTATCTTGCAGACTATGATGACGTTTCTCCTTAGCCTCGGTCACTTGATTTTGTACTTTAGTTCGCACAATCGGCACGATCTGCTCTCCAATGCTCCTTCCTACCATAGCATGTATAAATTGCTGGAGGTCCCGATTATAAGTGCTGGAGCTCAAGGGCTCAATCGTCATTACTGAGGGTTCCTCGGATAGCTCCAGTTGATTCGAAGTGGTAGGTATAGTTGCAGAGGTGGTCAATGCCTGGGATTAGGTAGCAGTTGGATCAGCATCTTCTACTGGAATTGGTTCATTCTCCTGAACCCGTTCTTCTTCAACAATGATTGGAGATGGTGGCCTAAAACTATCCACACGAGATGGGATATTAGCCAACATGGTGAGTATCCACTCCCTGAACTCCATCAATTTCCTGTGATCCTCTGCTCTCCTCTGTGCGGCTTTTTCTTTTGCCAGTTTTGCTTGCAACTCAGCAGCTGCAGCCATCTGCCTTCTGGTTGCTGGTGACTTGAAATGCTGAGTGAATAGAGGTGAGTCAGCAATGGCATACTCAGAAGCTGGTAGCGATTGATCCTTTGTTATGGCTCTATGAGCCTTGATCTTCTGTGACCTGGCAGCTACTTGCTTCTCTGTGTACTGCCTTTTGGATGTCTGATCCATCCAGTCATCTGCCCATCCCTCTTCACTCCGCCAGTAGCTGAGACCCATCCTCGCCATAATAATTGCACGGTCTTCATAATGTAGTTCATGGGTGGCATAATCGAAAAATCTCCATATTTGGAATTATATCCTTAGCCATTCAAGATCAGAAGACTCGTCTAAGAATTCAGAGGCATACGTAGTCTCAAGCTCTGCAGCAACTTGAGCTTCAATAAAGACACAGATGTCTTTTGCCCATGAGATTAGATCATCATTTTTCTCTTCCTTTACTCTGTCAGGAGGACACCATATGGCAATCCTCTTAGCTTTGAACCTCCTGTCAGGTACTCCTTCCATGGGCACTCGCAAGGTTTCTTCTCTAAACACAGATTGATTCTCAGCAAACATCAAGACCCCCTGGGCAGCTTCTTCACTTCCTGTTATCTCCACATCTTCTTTATTCGGAATATCACTAAAGGAGATACCTGAGACTTCAGGAGAAGTAGGAATCGGGATTTTCCTCTGCCACAGTCTCTCAATGGTCTTTTCTAACACAAAAGGAGTTTCTGCTCCTAATCTCCATTCCAGAACAGCAGCAGGATCTACTCCTAGAGCACGAAGATACCGTTCGCTGTGTTCTCTTATGCTTGCGGTAAGATCAACCTGCAATCTTGCTCGGGTTTCAGCATCAAGTGAGGTGGAGGCCTCTCTCCCCTTGACTTCCATCTCAGCAACTGTTCTGACATTAGCTTTCCTTTCAGCTGTTGGATCTTGTTGCTGGCCATCCGTTTGGGCGATCTTCTCCAGATTTGTTGTACCCTCTTCATTCAATAACTCAAGGTCAACATTCTCTGTCTCTACTACCTTGCCTTCTTCTCTCTCAGCAGAGAAGTGGCTCTCCTCCTGTACCAAATCTTTTTCTGCTAAAATTGTAACAAGCTGGCTTCCTCCTTGCGCAGCCAGTTGTTGGTCTTCAGAAATTCTCACAATTACAGAGCTGCTTCCTCCTTGCGCAGCAGCTTGTTGAATAACTCTTTCAGTGGTAATATTGGCTCCATCACTTCCCCCTTGCTTAGTGACGGGCTGAACTTGCAGAATAGCAGTACTCCTTTCTCCCCTTGTTAGAGTCTGTTGAAGCATTGATTCATTTGAACTTCTGGGCACAACATCTTGCAAGTTCCTGAATCTTCCTTTCTTCTGCAACCTTTCAAATTCTGCATCTGACAAGACATCAGCATCTACAATCTCCTCTTCAACATCACTGACTTTGGATTTTCCTTTGGCAGTTTGTGCCTTCTCGATGTCCTTCTTGGTGATGCGTTTAACTCGTTCACCAGTTTTTATCCTAACATTTCTTTCCTCATAAGCAGCCATGACTTGTGTATAGTGGGTATCTCTCTGATCTAGCTTCATATTTGGCATGACTTTGTCAAAGTTTCTCTGTTCTCTGGCCTTCCTCAATTCCTTCTCCTGACGCCTCTTCTTCCAATCTTCCTTTTCTTCTGCTGAGTATTCGAGCTTTCTCTTTGGCTCGACAGGTACCTCTGTGGCATCTTTGGCAACATCAGGAATTGGTAGGGTTGTATCTACCACTAGGACGGTGACCTGAATTATTTTCCCTTGAAAACGATCATGCTTTCCTCTTTTCTTAGCTTGCTCCTCATCACCTGCTAGCTTGCTCTTCTTCTGCTGAGGGCTTCTCTGTGAACGCCTCCTCTTTGCTATGGGTGCAGCGGGTGGCTCCAGCGGTGTGATTTCCACCAACTTCTCATATTCTTCGAACAATTGTTCCTATTCTGCTTTCTTCTTTTCTGCAGCAATCTCCTCCTCAGTGAGTGGAACAGCAGGTGGTAAAATTGCATGTCCTTGGTAGGGGTCTTCTTCATCAGAAACCGGTTCTTCGGGGTTGACATTGCTTTTTCCTTTTAGAATAAGTGGTTCCCTGAGGTTCTTTGGCCGCTGTTGTTTCTTGGTTGGCGGTATGTAGTCGGAGTGCAACAAATCTTCACCGCGGTAGCGCTTTTCTTCGGGTATGATGCCCTCAAGAAAATGACTGATCTTGAGTCTGAAACCCACATCCTGTGTGAATGTATGCTCTGTTTTAATGTTCTTGTTCTTGTATACGTGCGCCAGCCATTTGGTGTAGATAAACCTTGCCCAATTTCCACGGACTTGATCATCAATCGCCATCATCACAGCAAACTTCTTGGCACTGAGTTCTGAGAGTGAACCAACCTCGCCTACTAGCATCCTTATCACAATCTGTGCTAGGCTCTTCATGGGTTCTTCTAGTGTTCTCAGGGGCCAGCCACTTTCCACGGTTTTGTGAAGGTATCCTTCTTCCATCTTAGCCATCGCTTCTGCATCTTGTCTTCATCGTTGATCTTGTAGTTGGCTACGTCCTCTCCTTCTGCTTGCAGGCCATACTTTTGTGCTAACACTTCTGGGCTCACTACGATCTTCGTACCCAAAACACTTGTGGTGAAAAATTTTTCACTCTTGTCAATCACTGCGCGAGCGAAGAATTCTGCAACTATGTGTGGATGGAATTTGAGGGGTTCCGCAAACAAGTACTTCAGAAGGCCCTCTCTGTCGATTTTGTTGATGAGAGTGTCGCAGTAGTGCTTTCTGAACAACGGTTCGTAGATGATTTTGTCTTTCTTCACTTGAGCCGTCCTCTTCTGTTCGTAGGTGAGTTCACCCGGTGCCTTCCCATGAGCAATGGCCACCAAGCGATAGTAAGAGATAGATTCATCAATCTGCTCTTTCTTGAATACACCTGTGAACGTGGGTTGGAATTGTTCAGGTTCTCCGGGTATGTGTGGCCTTCCGGACGATTCCGCAGGGGGACTGGCACGGTTGGATGTCTCAGCCATTGATATTTCTTCTGAAACTCAAAGAGATGTAGAATGGAAGAAAATCAGAAGTATTGAAAGTAATAGGGTTTAGAATTCCCAAACCAATCTTCCTTTATACGATCGATTGCAACCGACTTTATGTGAGCGGTTGGATCTTTCCTTCTGATCTGGATAAATCAACAGTTGGGTAGTTGGTGATGGTTCGCCTTACGTCCTACGATGATGGAAAGTTGTGTGTGGCTGACGTGTCTTCTGGATATTCATCGCCGCCCTGAGCTAGAGTCACCTTTTTAATTAATGTGGACTCTGCTCCTTCTCCATCATTCAGATAATCCCGCCTTTCAAGAGATTTAAAATCAATATATCTCTTTGTTTGCTGGGCCGAAAAGGCATTTTCCTGATAGATTCCAATGTAGCAAACAATAGGCGTATGCTGAGAGCTTGGGCTCAGCATCCTGTGAATCCTTTGCTGAAAGCGTAGCTTCAGCAACTACAAGTTTATACCTGCTGAGAACTTGGACTCAGCAGTTTATTCGTAGTCCTTTGTGATTTCAGAATACCATAGACATCAGAGATTTGTTGAGAGCTTGGACTCAGCATCAGATTCAATTTCTGCTAGAATTTTGGCATTCAGTAGACCTTTGATATCCGCCGAGAGCTTGGACTCAGCAGCTAACTCAAATTCGCTTAAGGTCCTCGTATCCCGTAGACAGTAGTCATATGCTGAGAGCTTGGACTCAACACTCAGTCTTGAATATGCTAAGATCTTTATACTTAGCCTTCCACGGGTATCTGCTGAGAACTTGGACTCAGTAGTCGTTGGGGTTCTACCGAGAGCTTGGACTTAGTAGACGAAACAGACTCTTAAATGATTTTGATCGTTGAAGGATCAAAGAGTCTCTTTACTGAGAGCTTGGACTCAGTAAACTTCCTTCCGATTTTGTCTGCTATGGCCGAATATAGCAAACAATATCATATTGCTGAGAGCTTGGACTCAGCATTCACCGGATATCTGCTGAAGGCTTGGATTCAGCAGTAATTGTAGACTCTTTTTATTTCCTTGAATCTTTTAAGTTCAAAGAGTCTTTACTGAGAGCTCGGACTCTGTAATCGTCGGGAGTCTACTGAGAGATTGGACTCAGCAGTCAGCAGAGAGTTTTTGCTTGATAAGATCTTCCATTTCAACCATCAAGCACTCTGCTTCCGACTTCGGCTTTTGGAGAGACATTTATGAAATTCCTATCTTCTGATTTTCCTTTACATATTCAAATTTTTATCCAGGAAAATCATAAGAATTTTTAGATAGGATTCTATTTACACAAGGAGTGTAGTGATCTAGCATTTTGTTTTAGGCAGTTATATTGTTTGAGACAACAGAGTATTGTCATCAAAACGAGCATATCTTTTATTGATATCATTGATTTAAAAGAGTTACACTTCGCAAAGTATAATACTACAAGTTACAATGATCAATTCTTCTTCAGACTGCTCCAAATAACGCCTTTGCTAGATCTGCTCCTTCTTGGTCTCCTCCCCGAGCTCATTGCTGCAAGTCACCCCACTTACGCAGCAATGTCTTCACCAAGGCTGCGAGATGTCTATTTGTCACGCCATCTTTTAGCTCCTCGAGCTATGTATATAGACATCTCTTCGGCTAAAGCATTCTCATCCTGTAGACCTTCCAGGAATTGGACAGGAAGTCTGAGTCTTGCAGATCTCACCATCTACTCAAACCGGTGCCCTAGTCTGCAGCTTTCTCCTATCAGCGTCCAGTGCCATACGAATGTCCCCATTTTGAAGGATGGGTATCATCCGCACTACTAGCACGTTGTTTTGGCTCCGGATGCCAGTAGATGCTCTCGAGTTACATCTACTCCATCCGCAAGCCTTTCCTCCATCTGCTCTTCTTCTCCACGATTTTCGATTAAAGTCCTTGAAGAAGAGATGGGAAGAAATTGAATAGACTCCTTTGAATGCACCTTCTTTGTGCACTCAGAAGAGCTACCCAATTCATGTGACTAAGGATTATCCATCCTCAGATCCACCTGACAAGCTTATATTCCTCCAATGAGAAAGCTGCCATGGCCTGACGGTATGGATCTCCTATCTCCATCCGGTTCTAATAACAAAAAACCCATTGTCAGAGGTGAACCCAGAATTGATAGAATCTTCTTAGATGTGATCTCTATGAAGATTACGACTCTTCCTCTCAATTTGGAGACTTCCAAGTCACGCTGCTCAAATCCATCTTGAAGGTATTTTGGTGAGATGGTAAAGAACGACATTTTGGTTTTTCTTTGAGTAACAGGGTTTAATCGGAGGGGATGAAAGGCATCTAACGGGTTTGGCTTTCAGAGGATTGGCTATGATTTTCCTAAGCAAGAGAACCTCTCTTAAATAGGCGTACCCGTCTTTGAGATTTGCAACTCATCTGCCTTGGGAACCGACGGTTTTGACAAACCTTTACACGTGGTCATTTGAGACGCCATTTTTAGAACTGAATCATCTCGAGCCTTGAGTGAAATCTTCGGTAATGATAGCGAATATCAATCGTCGCCTCATTAATTTACTCCATTAATGTCGTTTGTAACCTTTTCGCGGTTGAAATATCCGATTTTGATTCCCCATATCTGATCAATTTACCAAGATTGATTCAGCAGTAGTTGTTTCAGCAGTCTTCACCTTATGCTGAGAGTTGGGATTCAGCATTTTTCCTATCTTGTCTGCTGAGAACAATAATCTTTAGTAACTAACCGTCGAATTTTGCTGAGAGCTAAGACTCAACAATCCGACTGAACTTCCAATAATTTGCTGAAGAGTGTGAGCTTGGACACATTCTTATTCCGCATCATCTCCAAGAAATCCAAAAAAAGTTCGAGAATTCCGAGAAATCCAAGTAATCCAAATAAATTCTAAGAAATCCAGAAATTCAAGAAATCCAATAACAGAATGAGAGCTAGGACTCATTCTTCCGCAACCTCGTCTAACTCCAATAGACCAAGCTTAAGACAGAGTTCTTTAAACCTGCCTTCAGCTAGAGGTTTGGTGAATATATCTGCTAGCTGGTCTTCTGTCCTGATATAATCCACGGAGATATCCTTGTTTTCAACGTGGTCTCGGATGAAATGATGCCTGATATCAATATGCTTCGTCCTTGAGTGATGTACTGGATTCTTCTTGATGCACATTGCATTGTTGTTGTCGCAGTATATAGGAACACAACCGGTGCTGACTTCATAGTCTTGAAGTTGTTGTTTGATCCACAGCACCTGTGTAAAGCAGCTCGCAGTAGCCAGATATTCAGCTTCCATTGTGGACTTTGCTACGGAGTGTTGCTTCTTGCTGAACCAACTTATCAGCTTGTGACCAAGGAATTGGCATGTCCCACTCGTACTCTTTTGATCGATTCGGCATCCTCCGAAGTCAGATTCTGAGTATCCAACAAGTGTAAGATCATCTGCTCTGGGGTACGAAATTCCTAGGGATTCTGTTCCTTTCAGATATCTGACAATCCTTCGTGCGTACTCCATGTGCGATTTCTTCGAATTTGCTTGATATCTAGCACATACGCCTACAGCATACGAAATGTCTAGCCGTTAGATATAATAGAGAACCAATAATACCTCTGTATGCTGTTGGGTCCACGGATTCACCTTCTTCGTCCATTGATATTTGGCATGCTGTACTCATGGGAATCCGCAGCGTCTTTGTCTTCTCTGGATAGAATTTGCTGATGAGATCTCTTGTATACTTCTTCTGGTGAATGAAAATCCCATCACTGGATTGCTGAACTTGCAGACCTAAGAAATATGACATCTTTCCCATCATACTCATCTGAAAGTTAATCTGCATAAGTCGAGCAAACTTTTCACATAGGGTTAGATTCCTAGATCCAAATATGATGTCATCCACATAGATTTGGACGAGCAATATGTCTTCAGCACCCTTGAAAGAGTGTCCTATCGATCTTCCCCTTCCTGAATTCATTCTTCAACAGAAACTGTGATAGTGTCTCGTACCAAGCTCTGGGGGCTTGCTTCAGACCGTATAGAGCTTTCCTTAGTTTGTACACCTTGTTTCCTTGCTCGAATCCTGGAGGTTGCTCCACATAGACTTCCTCCTTCAATTCACCATTCAGGAACGCGTTCTTGACGTACATCCGAAAAATAGTGAAACTATGGTGAGCAGCATATGCAAGGAATAACCTGATTGCTTCCAGCCGAGCTACTGGAGTAAATGTTTTATCGAAATTAATTCCTTCGCACTGTGCATATCCTTTAGATACGAGCATTGCTTTGTTGTGAACGACGAGTCCATTTTCGTCGTGCTTGTTCTTAAATACCCATTTGGTGCCTATCACCGATTAATGGGTCGGTCAATCGACGAGATCTCATACGTAATTTCACGTAAATTCTGACAATTCTTCCTGCATTGCGTTGATCCAATCGGCTGATTTGAGTGCGTCTGCAACTTTGGTCAGCTCCTCCTGAGATATAAAGCAAGCTAACATAGCGTTGTGTCTGGTTCGGATTGGATCTGCAAGATCTCCTAATATTGCTTCTGAAGGATGATCTCTCAGCAACCACTTTGGTCTTTGCAGTTCCGTAACTGGAATGGCTTGACTACTGGTCGTTCCAATTTGACTTTCAGAAACAGGTACATCAACAAGCTGTAGATTGTTCAGTCTGTCTGCTACACTTGTTGGGTTGACATCTGCTCAATGGTTGTCTTTTGGCGTATTGTCTGCTTAATCTGTATCTGCTTGAGTAATACATCTGTCTTCAGCAGTCTTCTCCTGGTTCATTTCAGCAGTGTTGTCTTCAGCGGTCCTCTCACTATTTTGGGGATCCTCAGCAACTTCTTCGATTTGCTGACTAGTTTCTCCTTCTTGAGTTCCCCCTTGAAACATGAGATCATTGAGAGGATTCATGGTGGCCTCAGCATTATGAGTTGCATCACCGACCATCTCGGTTGTTTGCTGATCAGCCGAGATCTCCAGCGTAGATGAAGATTCACTCATCAACCTAGTCGGAGCAATAGGTTCAGTTTTGGAAGTATTCGAATCCGAAAGTCCATTGACATTATCGGTTTCATGAATCACATCTTTCAGACTTTTCATGGTCCTGCGCACTAAAGTAGCTTCATAAAAAATAACATTGCATGATATTTCCACAAGCTTGGTGGTCTTGTTAAGTACTCTATACCCTTTGTGAGAAGGGTGCCCATATCCAAGGAACACTCCTTCGTCAGCTTTGGGAGAGAAAGTACTCAATTTTGACTTCCCATTATTGTGAATATAACATGGTGAACCAAAAGTATGAAGATGAGCTAAGGAAGGCTTACGACCATGATATATTTCGTAGGGAGTTTTGTTGAAGCGAAGATTTAATCCACTTCGATTCTGTTTGTAGCATGCGTTCATTACAGCTTCTCCCCAATATCTTTGTCCTAGATCTGTATCGGCGAGCATTGTTCCTACGGCCTCCTTTAGAGTCCTGTTTCTCCGTTCTGCTAAACCGTTCTGCTGAGGTGTTCTTGCGGTGGACCTTTCATGTCCTATCCCAGCATCGGCGCAGAAATCCATTAATGCTCCGTTACAGAATTTTGTACCATTGTCGGATCTTATCCTTTTCACCGTGAGCTCTTTGTCATTTTGCACTCATAGTATCAGCTCCGGCAGAACTATCTTCACCTCATCCTTGCTCTTGAGCAGTTTCACCCACGTGTACCTGGAATAGTCATCAATAACAACTAAACTATAGTGTCTATTACCTACGGTGGGTGGAGTCACCTGGCCAAATAAATCCATGTGCAGCAGCTCAAGGATTCTGTTTGATGTGGCCTTTTCTGGGTTGGATTTGAATGACGCCTTGGCTTGTTTTCCTTGTTGACAAGCTCTGCATACTCCTTCCTTCTTGAAGGTCTCTTTGGGCAGTCCTGTAACAATGTTATTTCTGGCTATATAATTAATTGTTTTAAAGTTTAGATGCGTTAGCCTTTTGTGCCATAGCCAGTTTGTCTCTTCTTTGTTGAATGCGATGAAGCATGAAGCTTGCTGACCACTTTCCCAATCAACAACATAGAGTCCTCCTTTCCTAATTCCTCTAAGCTTTACATCTCCGGTGGTCCTATCAGCAATCTCGCAACCTGTATCAAAGAAGGAAATAATATATCCATTTTCACTAAGCTGACTGATGCTCAGTAGATTGTGCTTGAGGCTGTCGACGAGGGCCACGTTGATGATTCGCATTCCATTATGATCGATGCACCCTCTTCCGATTACTCTAGCCTTTGAGTTATCACCGAAGGAGACTGAAGGTCCTCTAATCTTCTATAGGTCTGTGAAGATATCTTCATCTCCTGTCATGTGACCTGAGCATCAACTGTCTAGGATCCACTCTTTTAATTTTCTCAAAGTTCTTCTTCCTAGACCCTGTTCCTGCAAAACAAAGAAGTTACATTTTAGGTACCTGATCAGTTGTGGGTCCTGCAGGATTAGTTCTCTGGATTATCCCTTTCGGAATCCAGACCTTCGTGATTTTGATATTTCTATTGTCATCACGTTTCACTACCCTTCCCTTCCTATTGGAGTAATACCTTGAATTAGTATAGAGGTGTGTAGTAGTGTGTTGAGCCTTCACAATCTTTTGGAAATGTGTTGACTTAGACTCTGGCCTCAAGTAGGTGTTCCTCCTACTTGGTGTGTATGCTGGCTTCCTTGCAATCTCAGCATATTGCTTAGCCTTGCTAGGGTTTGTATGAACCTTCCAAGTAGATGGAACAGTCTGCTGGGTTGCATACTTTGAATTTGCTAGCTTTCTCTCAGCAGACAAGTAATTCAGTCTTTACTGAGCAGTCAGCAGAGGAACGTTAGTTTGCCAACATTTCTGCTGAGCAACTGTGACTTACTTAGAATTTTCCCTCTTGTCTTTCCTAGCAGGTTGCTGAATCTTCCCAGTTGCTGAGACAAAAATGATTTTCTTTGATTTACTGGATTCAGCATTGCTGGATTCTTCCTGATCAAAACATAATCCAGCATAGTTCTTTGAACTCCTTTGAACACTTAGGATTTCATCTAAATCTCTCGTGCTTTTTGAAAATCTACAGTGACAAGTATTTTGCACGAAGTTTTTTGTTTTTCAGAATGTCATTCTCTTGTTTTAAAGCATTAAAGCTTTTATCTAAAGAAGGTAATTCAGTTTTCAATTTTAAGAGTTCCTCATCTGTTGACCTAGATTTTTCAATCTCACTGGTCAAGATAGAAAGTTGAGTTTTCAGCGAGGAATTTTCTTTTACTAAAACATCTTTCAATGCATGAACTTTTGAAAATTCTTTTAAGAGAAATTCTACGGTTATTTTATCTGATTCTGAGTAACATGAATCAGCAGTATCATGCATGTTTTCTGAAATAGAAGCAGCAGACATAATAGACTGTGTTACCTGGTTTCTTGTGACGGCTAGGGCTGATTCTCCTGTCTGCTCTTCACTTCCATCAGCATCATCATTGATGTTGGCCATGAATACCATTAGAACATCCTCTTCATCTTCTGATGAGTAGCCTTCGTCGTCGTGATCTGGGATGTCTGGTATTTCTGTCCTGGTCAACAGTGCTTTGGTGATTTCCTTTGATGCACGCCTTTCAAACAGCTTCCTTAATCGTTCCCTTTAATCTGGATCTACTCGAGGACACTCAAACTTCAGATGATCCGGAGAATTACATTCGTAGCATGTTCTTGGCATCTTCTTGGCGGTTCGGCTGTCTGCTGGTTGGCTTTGCTGGAGCTCTTCCTTCTTGCCTTTGGCTTTTAGCAGCAGCTTCTGTAATCTCTTCATCTGCTCTTCCAACTCGCTAACTGAGCACTCCGCTTCTTTAGCTTGAGATCCACTGGTAGATGCGATCTCCTTTGTTGGACTGGATTGAGCTGGTCGATCTGAGTGGAATGGTTTCTTGGTTTTCCACTTCTGTGCGTCTCTCTTCACGAAGAATACTGTATCCTCGATGGGTTCTTCAATGGATACTACAACACGTACGGCTTCATTTTTGTTGATCTACATGATGTCCCATTCATGTGCCTTGAGTTGGGCAAACACTTCTTTGGTGCTCATCGTTGACAGATCTTTCTCCTTCAGGCTGGTCACCTTGACGAACCAGTCTTCTTTTGGCATTTTTGAGAGGATCTTTGAGTTCATGTCAGGAAGCTCATATGTCCTTCCCAACTTCTTTAATTCTGCTACAATTGAGTTGAATCTGGTCTCCATATCTGATAACTCTCATAAAGAGTTATCTTTTACTCTTTTCAAACATGGTTTGGATGTTTTTGAAAAAGATTGTTCTCATTTGGAGTCCTTTGTGATTTTATTTGGATCGTAGTGTTAATTGCATTTTGTTTTGGTCATTTCGATTTTTAATAAGTTTTTGCAAGCTTTTGTGAGATTTTGTCCAGGTTTGGAATGCTGAAGCTTGACAGTCGCATTTTGGCCAGCAGTCATGCTAGAGCATGTGTAGCGCAAAAGATATGAATGAATAAGACTTTCTCTCCGGGACCACTTGAAGATAAGGATCAAACATCTTTTTGGATCTTGTCTGCCGAAAAGACAGATGTCAAACAAGGAGCTGAATTACTTTCTGAAGGGTAGAAAGGCATGTCTACACGTGGAAGGATCTTGGGAAGAGAAGGAGAATCAAAGGTGGAGATAAAATGTGAGGAGAAATATCAAGAAAAGGGGGTACATTTTGACACACACGAACACACACCGGAAGGGTAGCTTGTTGCGGAGGAAAGCAATCAGCCGTCCAGAGATCATCACCGAACAGTTCTTCATTTTCTAGTTTTGAGTTTGTAATTATGGTGAATGGTTTCAATCTTTATTTTGTTTACTTCGCGAGTATGAACTAACCTATACCACACTTGGGTTGTGGAGTATTCGCTTGAACTTGACTATGTATGGGATTTATGTTTCGTGAAATCTGAGTTTATCTATGATTGTGGTTTAATTGATCTCTTGAGCACGGAAGTGAATAGGGAAATCTCACCTATTGAGACCGGAAGGAGAAATAGGTAGAGGGAGTCATAGATAATTGCATTATTTACATAGGCATATGAAATAGTGTAACTTAGAAAAGAACCTGGACTAAAAATCTCTTCATTTGAATATTGTGGAAAGCATATGCATATGATGCACAATAAGACAATGTAGATCTAGTAGAGCGGAAGCTTGCTAGGCAATTTCTTAAAGGTTCTAAGACTCAGAGAAAAGCGAGACAAAAGCTCCAGCATATAGGTTAGTGATAGTGAATACCTCCATGACCCGAGTGTATCTCTCACCATTGTGATAACCTTTTAGACTTCATATGATTGTTCTGTGGTAGGAAGAAATATTGTTAATATTAGCTTTATTTGGAGTCATTGTTTATGCTTACTTGTGCTTGAATAGGAATTAGTAACACACCCACTTTATTTGCAAGTAATACTAAGTGCACGGTTTAACTTACACTCTCTAGGGTTCGATATCTGGTCTCTAGGACTGTATTACTTGTCAATTGCGTATACTTGCGCATAGTTCTATAGGTATACTATAGCACACAAGAAGTTTTTGATGTCGTTGCCGGGGAGTTTCCTTATTATTCGTGCCGGTTAATGCTTAATTTGGATGTCTTTATAAACTGTGCAATCTGTGAAAAGCAACCCATACCATTGCCATCTTAAGCTTTCGGACGAAGATCAAGGGATGAAATTTGTTTTGAAATTAAAGTTCTTGTCGTCTAACAAGTAAGTTTTCTTTTCCCATTCTTAATATTTTGTCTTGGGTTTCCTGTTTTTCTATAAATATTGCTAAACAAATTCGAAAAAAAAGAGGAGATTCACATACAAGATGTCGGGTATGGTTTTGAAAGCTTTGCTGCTTTACATTGTCAAACTACTTGTGTCTATTTTAGAAAAGTTCTTGTAGCATGTTTCTTAAACTTTGCAACTACATGTTCTGGGTGAAAATATGTTTGAAGCTTATGATGATCTATGATAGTTACATGCAGTAGTTCTGACAAGGAAATCTGACAACTTACGTGTATTGGAGTTTGAATATGTCCATGTCCTGTAATTTTGGTATGTTTATCTGTGACAAATTGCTGGTTAAGTTTAAAGTTTGGGGGGGCATGTATCTTACTGCTGATTACTTAGTTGAATGATAGGAGTTTTGAAATTGTGAGTAAGGGTTTTGTAAAGGGTCTAGTCTTGTTAAGGGATTTCTGACTTTGGAACTGTTTGCAGAACCAGATATGAGGACAAAGCAGAGTGGAAAGAAAAGACCCGGAATGGAAATCGAATCCCCAGAGCCTAGTCCTGAGAAGACTAGTCCGACCACTCCAAAACCCAAGGGCAAACCCAAGCAAGGTTGTAGAATACGCTAGGCGCTAGTCGGGCGGCCGGGTAGGGCCTAGCGCCTAGACGGTCTATACGGGGCCTAGACGGTTTCTAGGCGGATTCTACGCGGTCAACGTATTTTTTTTATATATCTTAAATATAAAAATAAACAATAAAATAACATTACAACAAATCTATTTTCAAAGTTCAAATACCTCAAAATCAACAAAATAAGATAAAAAAATAAGTAAAAACCATCCCAAAATACGCAAATACATAATTTCAAATAAAATTACACAACAAGTCATTGTTCAAATCATCCAAATAAGCAAATACGTAATATTTGATAAAAGTACAGACAAGTGTGTTTTCAATGAATGGATATAAGGTAGAAGGCTGCGCACGCCGGAAGAGACCTGCTACAAGGGAGTAGCCCGTAGCTCAGGAACACGCGAGAGAGTGGCACACCGGAAATAGAGTGGAGGGACGGCAGCACAATGGTGGAAGGCAGCGCGCCGGGAAGAGAGTTGCGGCAGTAGGGAGCGCGAGGAAGGGGATGAGCGGGTGGAGTGGTCGAGCGGGTAGAAAGAAATTAGGGATTGGGATTTAGAATAGAAATCCTAATTTTAGTTTTTGTGTTTACAATTTTATGTTCTATTATATTTTTTAATTTTGATTTTAAATATATTTATATAAAAAACCTCACAATACCGTATAGAAATCCCGCATAGACGCTGTCTTTCCCGCACAGACCATACAGAATCACCGAACAACCCGTCTAGGTGCCGTACAGATGTTGTACAATTTTTAGAATGTATAAGAGAGGCGTATAGGGGGTATTCGATATGGCCGATAGCCGCCTTGCGTATAGTCGGCACCTAGGTGGCCGCCTAGGCCGTATTTTACAACACTGAACCCAAGGCACAGAAAAAGGAGCCAGTTCAGGGGCTGAGGAGGTCTAGTCGGGCGGCAGTGGCCATCATGGCCCAGAGGAATGCTAAATTACTTCCCACCAGTGCAGAGAATCCCGTAGTGATTCCTGATGCACCCCAAAATAAATCCAAGACTGAGAGCACCAAACAGAATCAAGGAAGCCTGATGGACCTGGTTGAGGCAGCCACTTCTTGGGCTAAAATCGAAGTTCAAGAGGGGTCTGGTACAAGTGCTCAAGACCCTACTGATGACCAACCGACAGAAACTGAAGAGGAATCGGTGCCTGAAGAAAGTGAATCCAAGGACCAAGAGGAAGAAAATGCTGACCAGGGAGATTCTGAAGAGCAGCAGCCATCTGATATTGGTGAAGAAGAGAACGAGGACAAGAATGAAAGCTTAGAGGAGAAGGAGGATTCGGGAACTCGGGAGGAGCCAACTCAGACAGATGCTACTGCATTTGAACCGCGTGAGTCTGAAACAGCTAAACAAAAAGATGCTGAGAAAGAGGATGTCCCAGCAACGAAGAAGGACACTCGTGCAAAGAAAAGGAAGCACACCGAAACCCCAGGGGACCAGGAGGTAATGCCAAGGAATCCAAAGACAGGAAAACGAAGGAAAGTCGTGGCAGTCAAGGAATCTGGAGAAAGTTCGAAGTTTCAGCTAACAAGGCAAAGAAAAAGGAAATCAAATGAGGAAAAGTGAAGGTGGTGGAGTAATCTGCAGAAGAGATTGAGGAGATACCCAAGTTTTCTTTTGCTCCACACAAGGCCATGATGCAAGAAATTGCTAACCGCAAGTTTCTCCTTGAGCGTGGGTTTAGAGATTTCACAAAATTACCTGAAGAGGTGGTAAAGAGCATTGAAAACCAAGGATGGGAATCATTTGTGGGAATACAGCCTACACCAGTCATTGCTCTAGTCCGAGAATTTTATGCGAACTGTGAGCAGTCCACAACTGTTGAGTATGAGCTCAGGGCAACCGTGAGGGGAAAGAAGGTGATTCTGAATCCTAGAACCGTGCACGCAATTTATGGAACTCATCCCCCACAGCCAGATGAGTTTATGGACTTGCTCACTTCTGCCACGAATGAGCAGTTGGATGAAGCCTTGCGTGTTGTGACTGTGCAGGGATCCCAGTGGGTTGATGAAACAAAGGACAATCTCTCTGTCCTCTCTAGTTTCCTTTCGACTGAAGCTAACATTTGGATTCATTTCTTGAGAAACAGGATCAGTTCAACCACCCACAACACCTTGGTGGGACAGGACAGAGTCTTGATGGCCGCAACAATCCCAAGAGAAGATCCAATTGATATAGCACCTTTCATCATCGACTCCATTGCTTTCCAGGCTTCTAAGAAGAATGGGTCATTGTTTTGCCCCTCACTGATCTCAGAATTTTGCAAGAAAGCTGGAGTCCCTTATCACTCAGATGAGCCTCGAAGCATTGCAAAGAGCTATTTTAACATTCAGTACCTGAGCAAGAGGCATGCTCAAGCACAAACCAGAGCGCAAGGAGAGAAGCCTGCCGAAGATGAAGCCACACTGGAAAATTTGCAGAATGAGCTGCTGGAGGTCAAGGCCAAACAGGCTAAACTGCTGCGCGGGTTTAAACTGATGCATAAGGTGTTGCTGCATATCAAGAATCAGAACAAGAGGCTGCTGAAGAAGAAAGGTCACAACAAGAAGTCCAAGAAGGATGCTGGGGCAACAGCATGATGAACAGGGTCCCCTCTGAACCCACCTTTTGCTTCAAAAACAATGTTTCATTTGGTTAAGTTTTTAGTTTGTTTGGTGTTTGCATGTTTTAATTTTGCTTGTTGTTTTGTTTTCCCTTCATGCTAGTCATATGTTAAAGCATGGAGTCTTTTGGGTCAATTTAATAATAGTGTTATGTCTATTAGTTGTTCCCCTTCTTACCCGGTGATGTCTTTATACTCCTATCTTTTCTCCCTATGCATGAGCAGTGATGATTAAGTATATTGAGGATCAATTTTCTTTTGCTTTTCAAAGTTTAGGTCTATACATTCGCATCTAGTTTGCAAGGCAAAGTTCCTTTTGTCATTGTTTCTAAAAAACCTGATATGCTGGATATATGCTTGAGCTTAGCTGGTACTAAACTTTTGAACATTGAATGTGAAATGCTACCTACCCTGAGATTAAGCTTGTTTGAGGCGAAATTAGAATGAGTTCTACACTTAGAAATGATTAAGGCCATCTCTTGATCTTTGTGCCTTCAGAGTTTCTTGTGCTTCATATGAATTTATCCTTGCACCTAGATTTTGAGCTTTAGCCTATTTTTTTGTGTATACCTGCTTTATATTAGCTAATTTTCCATACACGTCCCATCTCTAGAGGCATAATCTTACTCTGATTTTCCCATAACATTGAGGACAATGTTAGATTCAAAGTTTTTGGGGGAGGGGGGGGGGGTAACACTCCTACTCGAAGTGTTTTAGTAGTACCCTTGTACCCACTCCTACTCGAAGTGTTTTAGTAGTACTCTTGTAGTGAAATTTTTAGAACATAGGCACTTTGGCCGCCTGAAAAAAAAAGAGAAGAAAGGAAGCAGAAAAGATGAAATGAAAAGAATATATAAATAAAACTGCTCTCATTGTTCAAAAGGAATGTAAGAGAAATGAAGAATTAAAAGCCAAATCTATTCCTTGTTTGTGGAACAGCATGTTATGTAGAAAGTGTAATTAAAGGTTAGAATAAGTCCAATGTTAAATTGAGAAGGATGATGCCTCTAGACTTAAGTCACTTTGCCCAAAATTTCCTCACCTCATGCCTTAGCCTAACATTAGAAGCTTGTAAAGTCCTTTTGATCTAAGTGGAGTACGAATTCCATCAGTGGAGAACAAGTTGAGGCGAATGGGTAGAAGAAAAACATTAGCATTGATGAGCATGAAGACTTGAATGAATAGTTAAGGTTAAGCTCAAAAGTACACCAGCTATCTTGAAAAAGATTGTTGTTTTTGAACTTTGTTTGATAAACTTGATGATTGTATTTTGTTAAACTTTGAAAAGAGAGAGGATTGAGACTTGATAGACTTGAAAGTTTCCTACCATGCTTTCTTTTTGAACCTTTGCTGAGGGATCCTGAAGTGGGAATTAACTAGTTTGGTGTAACACTTGTTGATATGTTTGATATTTTTTAGTCTTATTTTAGATGCTTGAGGACAAGAAACATCCTAAGTTTGGGGGGGTGATAACTCTCATAAAGAGTTATCTTTTACTCTTTTCTAACATGGTTTGGATGTTGTTTTGAATAAGATTGTTCTCATTTGGAGTCCTTTGTGATTTTATTTGGATCGTTGTGTAAATTGCATTTTTGTTTTGGTCATTTCAATTTTTAATAAGTTTTTGCAAGCTTTTGTGAGATTTTGAACAGGTTTGGAATGCTGAAGCTTGCCAGTCGCATTTTGTCCAGCAGTCATGCTAGAGCATGTGTAGCGCAAAAGATCTGAATGAAGAAGACTCTCTCTCCGGGACCAATTGAAGACAAGGATCAAACATCTTTTTGGATCTTGTCTGAAGGGTAGAAAGACATGTCTACACGTGGAAGGATCTTGGGAAGAGAAGGAGAATCCAAGGTGGAGATAAAAAGTGAGGAGAAATATCAAGAAAAGGGGGTACATTTTGACACACACGAACACACACCGGAAGAATAGCTTGTTGCGGAGGAAAGCAATCAGCCGTCCAGAGATCATTACCAAACAATTCTTCATTTACTACTTTTGAGTTTGTAATTATGGTGAATGGTTTCAATATTTATTTTGTTTACTTCGCGAGTATGAACTAACCCACACCACACTTGGGTTGTGGAGTATTCGCTTGAACTTGACTATGTATGGGATTTATGTTTCGTGAAATCTGAGTTTATCTATGATTCTGGTTTAATTGATCTCTTGAGCACGGAAGTGAATAGGGAAATCTCACCTATGGAGACCGGAAGGAGAAATAGGTAGAGGGAGTCATAGATAATTGCATTATTTACATAGGCATATGAAATAGTGTAACTTAGAAAAGAATCTGAACTAAAAATCTCTTCATTTGAATATTGTGGAAAGCATATGCATATGATGCACAGTAGGACAGTGTAGATCTAGTAGAGCGGAAGCTTGCTAGGCAATTTCTTAAAGGTTCTAAGACTCAGAGAAAAGCTAGACAAAAGCTCCAGCATATAGGATAGTGATAGTGAATACCTCCATGATCCGAGTGTATCTCTCACCATTGTGATAACCTTTTAGACTTCATATGATTGTTCTGTGGCAGGAAGAAATATTGTTAATATTAGCTTTATTTGGAGTCATTGTTTATGCTTACTTGTGCTTGAATATGAATTAGTAACACACCCACTTTATTTGCAAGTAATTCTAAGTGAACGATTTAACTTACACTCTCTAGGGTTCGATATCTGGTCTCTAGGACTGTATTACTTGTCAATTGCGTATACTTGCGCATAGTTCTATAGGTATACTATAGCACACAACAATATCCTTGATGATTTCGCCAGGAATCAAGTGAAACGATTCATACCTGTCCACCCATTGTTGTAGCTTATTTCTCTTCATTTGATCCGTCTCTTTGCTCAGAGTGCTAAGAAAGTCCCACATTTCTTTGGCATTCTTGTATTCCAAGGCTTCTGCCATTAGAGGTGGTGAAAGAGAATTTAAGATCAAATCCATGGCTACGTAATCCAGTTGACCAAGAACTCAATCTTCCTGGGTCCACTCTTCGTATGGCTTGTCCACTATTTCATCTGGTCTTGTTACTCCTTCACCGATCCTGGTCTTCACTTTTTGGATTCTGATTGGTCCATTCTCGATCACTTGCTTCATCTCGGGATGGATATTCATCAACGTGATCAGCGACCTCTTCTTCCAGGTGGAGTAGGTTTCTGGAGTAAACTTTCCAAACTTCGCATTGTTCGCCATTGTCTTTATCCTGAGCTAAACACAGAAACACACAAATATGCAAGGAAAATATGGATCTGGTCCTAAGCGACTCAGAAGCAGCTAGCCTGTAAAGACCAACCGCTCTGATACCACTTGTTGGTCCCCGATCAGAGTGTTTGTATATTCAGCGGAAGTATTAATAAAGTCTTCCACTTATCTTGCTAAGGTCACGACTTAGCAAGTGTTTTTCAAATGTGTTTAAGCTCGAGTTATTCGTTAGATTGGTTGCAGGTTATACTTCAACACTTGATGTGTTGAGTTTCAATAGCATACAATAATCAAAATAATGAAGTAAAGCAGTAAAGAACACAAGGATTTATAGTGGTTCGAACAAATGTTCTACGTCCACTCTTCAGTCCTCCTCACTGAAAATTCACTATAGAATGATTACAAGGTCAGGCTTGATCTCTAACGTTGAGTAGCTCCTCCGTCTGGTCAGCGCGCACCTTCAAGCACCTCGATCTTCAATCTGCACCTTTGACACTCTTTAGAGTGAGGACAAACCTCCCTTCTCCTTGGATGTCGACTGTGGGATTTTTATAGTTCTTCCCAGAACCTTTCCTTGTGTTAGCAGTGGCCCGTGATAATCACGCTTGCACAGCAAGGTGACTGCTAGATTCTTTCTAGGATAGAAAGAATCCCAATATAAACCTTAGAAGTTTCACTTCAGAGGTCTCGAGCTTCAAATATGAAAGCTTGTGGAAAGCTTCAATCTAGTACAAGCTCGGATGAGTTCGTGTGGGTTTGAGAATATTTGAATCTCTGCTATATGCGTTTCTTCGTGAGTTTCGCGAACCTTTGAATCTTCGTTCAAACTCTCCTATTTATAGGCGAGGATTCAAAAGGTAATTTGGATTTTATCCATTAGACACAGAGTGTCTGCTCGCCAATCTCCGTCTTTCATTTTCTGTGAAGCACAGAGAATCTTCAAGTCTCCTTTGTCTCTGATTGGCATTCTCTTTTTCTGTAGCCGTCTTTGTCAGAATGGATCTTTCAGAATAATCATTGAAACCTTCCTTTTGTCTCTTGATCATCTCCTTCTCTGATTCGTCAGGTTTCTCTTGAGATTTGGATCCTTCTGATTTGCGACTTTATGTTGATTGTTGATTGCTGAGAAGTGTTTACTGGATGTTGGTGATCTGCTGACATCTCAGCATTCTTGCTGCGATTCTACAACATACCTGCTTGTTATCTTTAGCATTCGGTTGAGCGTGCGTCCAGCATTCTTCAGTGTTTGCTAGCCTTAGCATCTTCAGCAATCTTCGGATATGCTGATTCTTTCAGCATTCTTCATCCTTTCATTATAGTTCTATTACAACTCGAGTAAGTATATCCTATACAGGACTTATACATTTTGACTCGATACTAAGTTGCTAGAGACTAGATTAACTAATCTAAACTAAGCTAAGCTTTGATGCACCAAAACTAAGATACATACAATTGAGACCAGGGGATTATAATATTTCTAACAATATTCCTAACATCTTTTATTCCTAAGTTATACCACTCAACCCTTTCAACTTATGCTCGAACATAATCAGCCTGCAGGACTTTAGTATAGTGAACCTTTTGAGCTTCTTAGGGAATGTTACCATCTTATACTAGATATGGTTACCTAACTACAGAACTAGAAGTCATACACAAGTTGCTATCACCCAAGATGCAGATATACAAGTACATGTAAGACTCTCTATCATAGCATCTCAAAGTAATACACAAGCTTGTGTATACCTCTTGAACTTTCAATAGGCTTCAGATATCATCAAGCCATCGAGATCAAGATTCGTTTAATGTCAGATAAAAGAATTGATCTTAGTTAGTTTCTATCAATACGTACCAAATGTACCAGCACATCTAGTGACGAAGATAAGCCACTAATTACTGACTGTGCTGCAGCTTAAACCGATAGTCTATCCTGACATTGTCTCAGCTGTGATAACCATTTATATCTCGCTAGGTCAAGCGATCCATACGATCTTCTATGATCTACAACACACCGTATGATCTCCCTATCGACGAGATAAGAGAATAGAGTCTCTTGCAATACATGTTTGTTAATTCAGACAGGAGATGATAATATAACAATACTGATTCCCAGTATATTAACCAAAAACATTGTTCATAATATACCAATCATAATGCTTTTAGCATATAAATCCATCACTATATAGTGTATTCGTGAATAGGTCTCCTCGACTAGGCTACAACAAGCATCTCTAGTAGTCCTTTTATGTACTTTGTGTTTGCATTATCTAGTGTAATTGTGCAATCATTTTTTCATGTATCATATATCAAATTAAAGGTCATTTAATTTTCTTTCAACCAAAAATGCTATTGCATATGTTTGGAGTAGAAAAATATAAAAATTAGTGATTATATGCATAAATTTTTTATTAATACACAAAGTCTTATAAAATGCATGAAATCGTACATATGATGCACAAAATCATACTACAAAATACAGTATATGATCGATAAAATACAACATATTTTTCCAACGAAATAAGCAAATATACTACAATTCAATATCTTCTGAAATATAAGCATTTTATTATTGCATTATATAGTAATAACATAAAAACTGTATACGTATAAACAACAATACTATTATTTTAATTTATTTCATCTACTAAATAATTATACATATAATTAGGTCGATATTAATGATAGATATGCTATAATCTTATAGATACACAATTTCCCTTAGTTATCGTGATGTTTTTCCTATCCAATTAAAATATGAATATGTTTACTATAATGATGCAATAAAATATATTTCTTATCCGATTTCAATAACTTTTTAATATATTACATAATAAGATAAATGTAATTTCATTATTTTTAAATAAGATTCCTATTATATAAGTTTGGTGGAAGTAAACAATAAAATAAATTTAAAAAAAATAGAAACTTTCTGCATCACATGATATTACACTAATTCTCGCAAAAGAATACACTTGTATATAAAATCAAAATGCATATTCAGCATGGATGTAATGCACAAGTTTATTGATAAAATGATGTTACATTAATACATAATTTTTCTTTACATAATGCATATATGGTAGATATATAATGAAATTAATATTAGTTAAAATGCATGCGAGATTTATAATATATGCAAAATGACAAAATTACCTTAAAATGCATATAAATGTCTATATATTAATGACCGCAAATTTGTAGCTTTCAATTTTAAATCTGGATCGTTGATTACTTAAATATAAAAGACTGAAATTTATTTTTATTTCTCATCAGAAACCCTATTGTGACCTGATTATATATAGAGGGAAAATCTAAAATAGCCAAAATTTAAAAGTATGTGCAATGTATAGCCACCCTTATGAAAAACTTCAAAAAATAGCTAAAGTACAGTCCTTTAGGTTAAAATGTCTAAATCAGGCAATCAAATCTTTTAATTTTTGTGAAATGTTTAACGATTTGATTTTTTACTAATATTGTATAACACAATTCTACTTTTTATTAATTTTTAGAGTTGTTATGAAATAAACTATAATATTTGATTGAAAACAATCCGGCTTGCATTCGGCCTTTTGAGATATATCTCGTCTTTGTGAGATATGTTTCGAAGGGTTCTATTCTAATATTGTAAAACACAACTCTATTTTTTATTAATTTTTAGAGTTTTGATGAAATAAATATAATATTTGTTTGAAAACTATCCGGCTTGCATTCGGCCTTTTGAGATATATCTCGTCTTTGTGAGATATATTTCGAAGGGTTCTATTTTAATATTGTAACACAACTCTATTTTTTATTAATTTTTAGAGTTGTGATGAATTAAAATTTAATATTTCTTTGAAAACTATCCGGCTTGCATTCGGCCTTTTGAGATATATCTCGTCCAAGTGAGATATATTTCGAAGGGTTTATTTTAAAAAAATATAATTCAATTTTTTTAATTTTTAAAAATAAAATAAATGATAAATAAGTCTCAATTGGGCAAGATTTCGGCCAATTGAGATATATCTTGGCCAAGTGAGATATATTCGAATTTTTTAATTTTAAAAAATATAATTCAATTCTTATAATTTTAAAAAACAAAATTAAATAAAATAAATGATAAATAAGTCTCAATTGGGCAAGATTTTGTCCAATTGAGATATATTTCGACCAAGTGAGATATATTTCGAAATTTATATTTTAAAAAAAAAATATAATTCTAGTTTTTTAATTTTAAAAAAATAAAATAAATGATAAATAAGTCCCAATTGGGCAATTTCGGCCAATTGAGATATATCTTGGCCAAGTGAGATTTATTTCGAATTTTTTATTTTTAAAAAATATAATTCAATTCTTTTAATTTTAAAAAATAAAATTAAATTAAAAAATGATAAATAAGTCTCAATTGGGCAAGATTTCGGTCAATTGAGATATATCTTGACCAAGTGAGATATATTTCAAATTTTTTATTTTTTAAAAAAAATAATTCGAGTTTTTTAAATTTAAAAAATAAAATAATTGATAAATAAGTCTCAATTGGGCAAGATTTCGAACAAATGAGATACATCTTGGTGAAGTGAGATATATTTCGATTTTTTTATTTAAAAAAAATATAATTTGAATCTTTTAATTTATTAAAATAAAATAAAAAAAATAAAATAAATGATAAATAAGTCTCAATTGGGCATAATTTCGGTCAATTGAAATATATCTTGGCCAAGTGAGATATATTTTGATTTTTTATTTTAAAATAAATATAAATCGAGCTGGATATATTTGAATAAATCCAAATATATTTCGGTCTTCAATTCGGCTCGATTTCCGACCGAATTGAGATGGATTTCGGTGGTTTTAAAATCCAGCTGGAACTCGGCATTATATCCAGATGGATTTGCACAACAACCCCACCCACTTAATTCAATTCCAAACCTAAAAAAAAATTTGGGCGTGAAAAACAGAAGCTTTCGGCTGGAATACCACCTTCGAACACAAACCCACACCCACGTAACAAATTTTTGGCCAACCATGTCGACGGTGCAGGTCAGTATTTCCGGCCTCTTATTTGATTTTATGTGCGCCTGTATTTGGTACCATATATGCTGCATTTTTTTTGTTATTATTTGCTGTTGTTTTTGTATATGCTTTGATTTTAAATATGCTTCGATTTTGAATATTTGGTAGAATCTTTTTTTAAAAATTATCGGCAATAATACACATGCATGAATTCATGTTTATATGTTTTAGTTTGGTAATCTGAATGTGCGGTTGAATATATGGTAATATTTGGTATTGTGAATGTTCTTCATTTGTTTTTAGAATTAGAGAAAAACAAGTAATGATGAGAAAACTTTGTAAAATTTGCAGCCACAGTGGATAAGCTATGATCTTCATGGATGCAAGGCCAAGACTAATTTCTTCTATAAATGTAAAGTCCTAGATACAATTAAGAGAACATTATTTTCTGTTGGAGAACAAACCTTAGTTGACAAGTTTACGAACGGGGTTTTCGGTCATTTATTGGGTTGGGCTGATAATGGTCTTAGTTCTTCTCAGTCTTTATTTGAACTTTTTACTCATCAAATTAAATCAAATAATGCTGAAGTCTTAAGGTTCCGAGTGGGTGGGCGGGATCTCATGTTTTCACCGAGTGAATTTTCCCTTATTAGTGGTTTTCGATTTGGTAGTTCTCGTTTTGATCCTACTGCTAAGCATTCTTTAGATGTTAGTACTGTTTTCCGAGTCTTTTGTGAGGGACAACAACTTAGTGGTAAAGAGCTCTTGGAGCGATTTGAATGCAAAAATGTTGATATTACCCATAGGCATTTGTACCTTAGGGTTGCAAACATGTTAGCATTTTGGTTTGTTGGGTTGGGATACACTAAAAAGAGAAAAATAGAAAATTGGATCTATGTCCTTAGTGAAGATTTAGATGCATGGAACGAATTTCCATGGGGTACGTACACATACAAAGCACTTTTGTATTATAGTACGCATGTACCTACTAGTAGGAATGGTGCTGAGAAAGGCTATCATCTTCCTGGACCGTTTTGGGTACTACAGGTATGAAAATCCAACTCTTCACCATTTGATAAAGTACTATATGAGGTTATTCCACAATTGGGGCAGGCGTGTGGTAGGATAGTAGACCGTAATGCCCAGCCACGTATGTTGAAGTGGCGTTTTAAACGAGCTAGTATCAAAGATTGGGTAGCTTTCTTTTCTCAACAGGTAATCTACTTATATGTGAGTGTGTATATATTTTTTTAAATTCATTATCTTATTTTATTTGACACCAAAACTTGCAGCTAATTGTTTTAACTGCCCTACCACCTACGCAATCTGAAATGAGTACACTCTATTGGCGATCTGCACAAGGATCGGGGCACAATGGGTGTCAAATATGTGGCCCCCTTATCGTCACAGCGCCCATTCCACTGTCAAGGGCACTTGATAGAGCATGAGGTTGATGATAAAGAAAATCAAACATCAACACAGTCTCCTCAGAGGGTAGAGATATTAGTTGAGCCTGAAGATGATGACACTAAGCTTGTCGACGTTGAGAATGTCATTATGAGTGATGCATGGACTGGAGGCGGGTATATGGTAAATGTAGAGGTGAATGAGGCTGAGCAGCATGAGTTTGAGACTGAGCAGCCTGAGTTCGAGCCAGAGACACACCTAGTGACACTTCCACATACACAGCCAGATGCAGAACGAGATCGCAGGAGGAGGAGGAGGAGGCCTACCTCAGATTCATCTTCTGGCGGGGAATCTCGGAGGCAAGAGAGAGATGATAAGCTATTTGCTCGAGTGAAGTAATTCATTTTTGAGGAGGTGGTACCTGAATTCAATGCAAGAATCAAGGAGTATGTTAATGAAGCTATTCATGCATGCCGGCAATCCGATGCTTCTACTTCTCAGCCTCAGCCTCAGCCTCCGACTCGAAGTGAAGAGGTATAATTTAAATTAATTGTTTGTAGACTTTGATGTTCTCTTTATGTTGATTTTTTTTATATAAAATTGCAGACATCTGGTGGTGATGGTGGTGATGACGAGACCGAGCAGCCTATATTCAAAAAGTGTGGACCTGTAGGTGTGAAAAAGGTTGTGGTGAGAAATTATCTTCAATACAGACAGTCAGGCGAAAATCAGGTCCGGGTTTCACAGACAAATGGAATGAAGATTGGGCAGTCATTTTTTTATAAACTCGAAGACCTCAACACAAAAATCTCTATTGAGACTGTGGAGCTTTATGTTGAGGCCCTCAACATGAAGTTAATTACGAAGAATAAGTATGTTTCACGTACTTGTAATCCGGAATGGGTTCGCGTTGTTAGCCCGAGATTCCACGTTCGAAATTATTTATTTAAATTCAAGTTTTTTATTTTGTTTACTTATTTCGATTTTAATTGTCATATTTCTTATATTTTTTGACAGTATTATTTCAACAAGTCTTTTCCTGTAACTCTTGCTCCTCGAAGTAAAGCTCCCGCTATTTCCCCGGAGTTACTGAAGTTCATCAAAGGACAAGATAGTCCAACTTCTCGAAATTGGTACACGGCTTCAGTTGTAAGTGTTTTAATCATTTTAATTGTTTTTTAAATCATTTAAATCATTTTAAATCATTTTAATTATTTTTTTTTAAGTTAATCATGCCTGTTCAAATTGGAGATCATTGGTTGTGTCTGAGGATTGACTTGACTACTTGGAGTTGTCATATATATGATGCCGGATTGAACAAACATAATCCCTAGGTCTTGCGGTATAGAGCAGATGGTGTAAGGCGCATCACAGATCAATTCTTCAAGTTTTTACCGGCGATTTTTGGGACGCTAACAAAATAGGCTTGGTAGCAATTGACAAGAGTATGGCTCTCGATTTTACAAAAAAATTTAGTGCTTATGAGGAATCGAATGAAGCTATCTATGCTTGCCTTCACATGGACAAGTTGATATGTGGGAGACCGAATCAGTACTGGGCTGAAATGGGAGATATGGAAGAAAAATATAGGTTGTTTATGGCTTATTCGATATTTGACTTGTCATATGATAATAATGAATGATAGTGTAGCATATTGAGAAGACTTTAAATTCGAATTTGATATTTTGGTATTTTGGATATTTTGGTATATTGGATATTTTGGATATTGTTTAATGTCTATTATGTTTAATTTGAATTCAGCCTGCATTTTTATTTTTAATTTGAATTTTGTAGCAGGTGTTGGTATAAGGTTCATGTTAAAAATTTGAATTTAATAGTGAAATTTGAAATTGAATTCGAGTTAAAATAAGGTTAATGTTGATGAATCTCGATTATAAAAGAATAAAAGAATTTAATAGTGAAAAATAAGGTTCATATTTCAATAATTTTATTTTTAATAAATTAAAATAAAAGAATAAAAGAAAAAATTAAAATAAAATGATAAATAAGTCTAAATTGGCAAGATGGATCTCGGACATATGAGATATATTTCGGCATAAAGAGATGGATTTCGGACATGTGAGATATATTTCGATTTTTATATTTTTAAAAAAATAAAAAATGAGATGATAAATAACTCTTAATTGGGCAAGATTTAACAGGCTACATTT